>JAHXMU010000570.1:1095345-1135915 GCA_019455685.1 Philornis downsi
AAATGAATATGAAAGTTATCCGAAATATACATATTTTGGCATCAACAATGCCTTTTCTGCCACCTCCTAAAGAAACGACCGACTTAATCACTAATGCCTATGAATGAAATTGAACAGCATTGCCTAGCCCCTTCTAGAACAACCCATACAAATTTTCAGATTTTCTGGAAATAAATCTTTTCTCTGTATTTTCCAATTAGTAGGCAGCATTAGTGCATATTTTTGTCCATTCTATTGAATTTTACTGCTCTGCAAATTTTGATACTTCCTGTACAAATGAACCATTAAACCGATATATTGATTGCATCGTAGCTTTAAACTGAATTGAATTTGACATATATTATCAGATATCTGATAAGCTTGTCAAATTTGAAATACTGTGCTTCAAAAATGGGAGCTGGAGTAGCAGAAATATGTAATAAATCCTCAATATTTTGTTTAACAAGCGCAAACCCTTATATAAAAGACTTATACACTAGGCCATGAATACGGCTGTAAAGCTGTATTTAGATTTCCCTATGCCATATTTAAATGAAGGTTTTTGTCATCTTTTCCAAATGTTCTAAGAATATTTTAGTTTAAATATTAGCTGTGGGTAGGCGAGTGTTTCCTAGGATGCTTTGTACCGCTTACCCCTAAAACGCAGGCCTCTATACCTGATCCTGTAATTAAGCAGGCAAAGGGTATGATGCTTGCGTACAAAAACAAAGTAGTGTGGCCTTGTGCCAGGCGCCCTAGGAAAAGGTGGATTGTGTCTTGGGATTCACCTATAATATGATATCAAACTGATCTTGAAACTCGTTTTTCGAAACCCAAGTAAAGGGAAGAGTCATAGTTAATGGAGACATGGAGAACATGGAGAAGCCGTCGGGAGGTATCAGAAGATTTATCTTTTCCGTAAATATAGTTGTATGACCACCGAAATCTGGTTAATGAACTATGATAGGAGCATGGTGTGCTTTGCTGTGTTGATATTCTCTCCTCGGACATTGAAAATCTATGCCGTAGATTATGGATTACCAGTTCCATGCGAGGTATGATAAAGCAAAACTGGAGTAGCTTGTCTGCGAGGGTTCTTCTCTTCTGGTAGCACGGGTGACCAGGGGCCCAAGGAACATTGTTCCTTCCTGGTCAATGGTGTTGGACCCCTAGTGGGAGCATCGTGCTGGCTGTGGTTGCCCAAACAAGTGTTTTCAGTTCTTTTGCGTTGCTTCATTTGCGTTGGTGAAGGAAGGCATTAGCTTGGAAAACACTGTTCATATCTATCCGAGGTCTTCCTAGATACCTCAACTCCTACCCGGGAGATAGTTCACTTCATATCAAGTGACTACAAAGGTACTTTGGCCAAGTGAGGGACTGGGACCTAAGGAAGCTTTTCCAATGGGCCTACTTCCAATCTCTGGTAGTTTGGCTAATCCTTCGGGATTAGTGTGAGTACACCAAAGGGGCGCTTGCTGTCACTAGAAGAAAGAAAGAACACATAACCAAGAAAGAAAAGCATATGATTAGAAAACAGCACCTGTGTGGTGGCACACCATGGGTAAGGCTTTCACAGCGAGACTCATGTAAAACCTTCACATCAGTTTAAATATTAGCTATTTCATAGATGTATGATTGTATTAAGCCATCTCTTTACAGTATAAATCGATATGTAAATATGTTTTATTAATAGAGTCTAATGAAAAAAAGAGTTGTTAATTAAACTGGTAATGGAATCAGTTTTAATATATTTACTGAATGCCGTCATCTGCACCATTCACACATATATTTAAAACCAATAAAGTTAATAGCATTACACATTGTAATTACCCTTTGCTTGCGTAATATTTTAATACTATAATGATTTATCAGTCATTCATCCTGTCAATATTTACATAATTTAATGTTCTTAATACAGATAATATGTATGTAAGTGTATTACATACATTAGTACATGTGTTGTTTGGTTATTTTCCATTGAACGGAAAACGGTGGTTGTGGCAAGCCGGACAATCCATCAAACACTTCTGAAAATGGATGAATATCGTTAATACTGAAGCCATCAGTTAATATATTGATTCTTCAATTCAAAAGAATTCCAGTGAATTATTTTAAATTGAAGTTTTATGAAAATCTTAAAAAAAAAACAAACAAATTCTTCTTGCATATCTTGACTGAGATATGCGAGAGTTTCAGTGAGAGCACAGGGATTGGACCGGATCAACGAGTTAATGGCGGTTCAGCACATCATTGTTTCAGTAATACTGGTGTTATTGTGGCAACAGCAGTAAATGCATAATTAATCTACATTATAATAATAAAAAGATTTCTTGGCATAATTTAAGGTGTTAATACAGGGTTATCCAGGGTTTCGTTTTCAAAAGAAAAGTTTAATAAAAAGCTCATAAAGCTATGATTTCGATGAAGTATTTATTTCATTATAATGCTTAGATCTTGCCTTTATGTATGAAATAAAATGTAATTTACTTGCCGCCTCTGGATTAGTTGCAGCAATGGATCTTTTTGAGGTAGTTTTCGACAGCTTTTTTGCAAATTTCGGGCGGTATCTCTTCGCTTACTTAACGACTGTTGGTTTTCAACTGCTTCAACATTTGAGAATTACCCGCTTTGACGTTGCCCCACAAAAAAAGTGTAACGGCGTCAAATCTCATGATCTTGGTGGCCATTTGACATCGCCAAAACGTGAAATTATTCTTTCTCCCCCTTAAAAAAGTCTAACGGCGTCAAATCGCATGATCTTGGCGGCCAATTGACATCGTCAGAACGTGAAATTACGCTTTCTGGAAACTTCTCATGTAATAAAGCTGAAATCGGTCGTGTTGAGTGTTTTATGGCACCTCTTGTTGAAACCTCATGTCGTTCAGTTCATTATCTTTAATTGCAGACCAAAAAATGTCTATTATTATATAGCCATAGCGCTCTGAATTGAAATACGGAAATAAGAAAACAGCTGAGCTGCCAAAAATAGTGTTGTCAAAAAGAAAGCTGCTAAAAAATCGCCCTTTACATCACGCAAAAATACGATTTTGGCAACAGATAAACAAATTTTCGAAGGATCCCACTCACTGTGATGTTTTTGCCACATTACAAATTAAGTTTGTTGGTATCTTAACTGAGACCTTGTTGTGCGAGATTTCATTGAAATCGGCAAGCTGTTTGTGAGTAGAAAAATTATATTTCATTTTTCTCAAGTCCCAAAATTTTTTGCTGTCTCAGATGAGCATTTTTACCACACCAAACATCCTATCTCGGTAGTTGTAGAAATCAGTTCTTACTTACAGATTGTTTATGCTAGCATGAGTAAATTACATCGTCAAGAAATCGTGCAGAAAAATTCAGAACGTTTGTATAGATGTTTGACTTTGTTTCATTAAATTCAACCATTTCGTTTGTTTCGGCTTAAAGGCGATGCAACGATGATAAAACTTGTTATGCCTTCACCCAAAGGAATGCCTGATCGGAAAAAAGCGTCTGAGGTGGATGACAAATATGTTTCATTTGTTTCTGAGTGATGTCCGTCCACCCTACCGATGATCTTTGTGAACCTTTATGAAACTTTGCGGTATGAGAATGCGATACATCAATACCACCACTTCTGGCACTTCTTCTATAAATTAACTGATTTAGCGAAATTCAAATTTTTGATCTAAATTATAAAGATTCCTCTGGGTACCTCGCACGCAAATTCATAGATCTTCTTAAATCCAATATTTATCTGCAGCTCCGATTTCTTAAAATTTTATCTGGTGTATTATTTTATAATGCTTGAACAAAAAATTGAAAAATTAGGTCGATAAACATGCTGTTCCTGGTACCGCTCGTACAAATGACTAGTTTAACCGATTCAGTCAAATTTGATACACATCCTGCGTTTAATAAACTTAGTTCCGAAAATAAAAATGGATGGTTTTTAAGACGCCTATTCGGCTATGTCCCATATTGATTTTCTGAAATTAAATCTGTATATGCGGAGGGTAGTAACCAGTAATTGTTTCGTAAGATTGAGAAAATATGAGAGTGGAAATACGGTGGGGCTTAAATTGTGTTTTTAAAATCTTTATTGCACATCCGTACGATGCGTACCTTCAGTGGGCGAGGAGTTTAGGGGTAGTAAATAGCGAGTTCTCTTTTCCTGTTATGCCAAAAATGGATGTTTCGCGAGCTGCTGCAGATTGAGTACTAACTTTCAACTCATTCCTTCCTCACAAGTGACAAAATCATCGGGTCAAAAGGTCACTGCTACAGGGTGGCGCAATAGAACGTGCATATTTAAAAAATATATTAAAAAATAAATACAAAAGGTATGATTAAAATAAATCTAAGGTATTATAAAGTAATAAATGGAGTTTGTTTTTTAAAAATAACATCATCTAAATGGTGACCCTCTCTACGACGGCACTCCTCTAACCGCAAACGAAAATTATTGAAAACTTTCTTCAGTAATACTGGTGTAATGGCTGTCATTTCACCACGGATATTCTACTTGAGCTGAACTATGTTTCTTGAATTATTACTGTAGACTTTGTGTTTGAGGTATGCCCACAAAAAAAGTCAAGAGGCGTCAAGTCTGGACTACGTGGGGGCCATGGGATATCACCTCTTTTCGAAATCAGTCTGCCAGGGAACATCTGCTTCACCACCGCCATGGAGTCATTTGATGTGTGACAGGTAGCTCCATCTTGTTGGAACCAAGTTCTGGAATTCGCTATTCTTGAACTTTCAATTTCTGGGGCCAAAAATCCGTCCAACATCTCAACATAGCGTTCCGTATTAACCGTGACGTTTTGTCCCCGAGCAGTTTCGAAGAAAAAAGGCCCAATTATTCCTCTGCCAGAGATTGCTGCCCATACTGTCACTTTAGGACTATGCAATGGTTTCTGGTGTTTGATTTTGGGATTTTCACTGTTCCAGTAACGACAATTTTGACGGTTCACGAACCCATTCATAAGGAAATGAGCCTCGTCAGAGAAAAGGATATTGTCAAAATTGGAAAATCGATTAAGCATTTCATTAGCAAATGCGAGCCTTGCTATGAAGTCAGACTCTTTCAATTCTTGTGTTAATTGCAGCTTAAGATCCAATGTTAAAATTCGTTGCAAACTTCGTCGCGATAATTGTAAGACAGACGATCTCTTGCGAGTCGACATTTGTGGATTTCCTCGTACTGACTCCATAACTCTCTCAACATTGTCTTCGGACCTAGATGTTCTTGGGCGACCATTTGCTTGTGGTTTAAATGCTGAACCGGTCTCTTCAAAACGTTTTAACCATATTTTTATTAAATTAGCACTCGGAGCTTCACAATATAGTCGCCTAGTAGCAATATATGAACGAGAGTTCTCGTGAAATGCGCGTGATTCATAGCGACTAAAACTCCATGAGCCCGCCAACCCAACGATGTAGGCGCCCCCCACCCTCGCCTTTTCTACCCCGCAAAAAAGATGATGCAATATGCACGTTCTGTTGCGCCACCCTGTAGAATGCTGAGGTGAAAGCTTTTTTCCTACAGAATTGGTCATAGGAATTAGACTACTTAAAATATAAATTTCATTGGTTTCTACATTAACAAAATCTTTTTCCTGTAAATTCGAATACTGCAGGCAATGCTATGGCCTTGTAATTTCTTGTAAAGAAAACGACAAAAATAACACGCCCTTTATTGTGTCTCTCATAAAAATGACCGATTTAACATATACTAGTATACCCTTAAGTTCATATCTTTCATGGCGTTGTTTCCAGTTCAGTAGAATTTAGTACATACATATGATGCACTTAGTGAATTAGGTATTGAGAATAAAATGCGCTGACTATTTGTGTGCTTAACATACAAATTGAACGATTTATTGAAATTTAATTCTCCTCCTTTAAACTCTATCTCGAGGACTGCATTTACTTATATTTTTGTCAATCACATTAGATTGTAATCCTTGATAAAATGTAAGAATGTCAACTTATAATTAATCACCTGCTTAGTACCTTCCATACAAATTACACATTTCAACCTGTCATATCTCTCTTTCTATTGTAATTATAGTTCAGCATAATTTAGCAAATAACAGGCTGTTAGTTAATTTACTTCTTTGAATGAAAATGACTCCTCTAAGGTGGCAGCTTTAGGTCAGGCATTTCACAGAGAAAATTAGTCGGTTTGACAAAATTCGTTCATTTTTTCCTGAGCAGAAGACACTAAATTATATACAAGTTGTAATAATTAACTTCAGTAGGTTATAATTTTGCCTCCTTTGCTGTGCATTAATTCACAGCATTTGTTGATAAGAACTTAGCTATTGCCGTGCTTTATCTAGGAATGGTGAAGGTGAATGGAAGACAGTTCATCTGACAGAAATTTCTGTGCTGGTATAGGGTAACAAATCATTCTTTATCAGATGGAATAATTAAGTGTAACTGCGTGTTTTATTCCCGATCATATTCATCGCAACATTTTGAGTCTGTTGTTTTCTGTGTTTTTCTAAGGATATTAAAACCTATATGACATACATAGGATTTTGTTGTCAAAATTGTACTTGGTGCAATGAAGTTATGCATCAAATGCGTTTTCAAAACCAAAGATTTAATTATTTGATCCACACAAAGCAAACGCAAGTTTTTGGCTTAAATGTTAGGGTTTGTTCTATTTATACGTGTCACAAACAAAACAAAAACGGTTGACGGAACTACGCGTATTTGGTCACGCAGAGTGCTGTCCCCATGCAGAACGTGAGTTGAAAAATAAAATATTTCAAAATCTTAGTGAAGGTAGAGAGTCATTGTTTATGTTGGACAAACATTTCCAAAAATGAGTAAAATCTAAGACTGAAGGAAAAACCGTAGGCCGTAGAAGAAATGAGAAATAGTTTAAAACGAAATGTGACATGGATTTTATATCCTTCACCATACCCAAAGCTTGCCATTTAGTTTGCAACACCTAGACGTAATCACCCGAGACGGCATAAAGTGGGCATATCCTACATCATTGCATAAATTAAACAAGCCTGATCGTCCGCAAGCCTATTGGAATCGTGACAGAAATCGGAAGTATTGACCCAAGAGGCAGCAATTATAAATAACCAGTACAGAAATTTCAATCAGATGAACTGATATATACATACCTTCAACAAACGTCCTTTTACTTTAATGCACTTGGCGCCTTGTGCACTTAGTAAATTGCTACGTCCTTGTCAAAGATCAATACAGAAATTTCAGTCAAGTGAGCTGACTAACATATGCCTTTATCCATCGTCGTTTAATGCTGCTGCAGAAAATGCTATGAATAAAAGCCCAATAAAGGAATCAAAACAGCAACTTTCTGAAGTCCTCCGTTTGCGAAATATAGAAACACCATAGATTTTTGCTGTGTGTGTAACTCCCATACAAAATAGACCAATTTTACCCATATAGTCCTGTATTTTTGTCTTTCGTACTAAATACAGTATTGTGGATTAATTGAGAATATCAGTTAGTAAGACTCTATCGATTTACAACGCACCCTTTGCATCATTGCAAAAAGGTGCTGAGTGAAGGTATATGTAAATCAGTTCACCTGACTGGTATTCTTGTATTTGCCTTTAAATGACAAATTCATGTTTCTTTAGTGTATTTTTTTTAGTAACAACTCCAACGTTTACAAAATATATGATTCTGAACGGTCCTTTCTCATATCTGTAACTTACCATCATAAATCTTTTTTGATTATTGAGTATCCAATTTCCGAAATATCACTAAAAATAGCCAACACTACAAATCTGAGTCATAGTCCATGTATAGAAAAGTTATTTCCCACTGAACGATAATGTAGAAGACGTTGTGTCGATCTATCGCCAGGTAAGACGACGTCTCCGAAACCTCCTGTTCTCGCATGTTATATATCAATTTATCAATTTATTTATTTTTTTTCTTTCTTTTTGATTGCCTAAAGCCGAACTCTTAATTAGGGCTGTCTCTTACAAGCTTATCTGAATTGGAATGAATATTCCCTTCATTAATCGTTGGTGCAAATATAGAAATATTTTTTAATCATTCTTATTTGAACTTGCATTTGCACCCCGGCGACTGTATCAGCAAACAATTTTGCTGCGTCTTGTGATCAGGAATGTCGTACGTCATTTCAACTTTAGGATGGCGTCATTATTCGCATATTTTTCTAAAATGATGCTTTTGCTCAATGTTGAGAGCCATAATTAAAGACTTATTCGAAGATAAATTTATTCGCATTTCGATTTCGGCAGGACAGCTCACCTTACCGAACAGCCCGCCAATAAAATCTTGGAAAATTCGGTATCAAGATGTGCCACTGCAAAGCTTTCCAAAACACTTACTAAGTAAAATAGGAAGGAAACATTTGCTCTTTCTAGTGTGCCACGAGGGCTGTGCCAAGACTAGCCGATCTAATAAAAAGACACAAAAAAACTTGGGGAAAATTTTCCTCATTATTCAAAATAATCTCTTTTTAGTTCGATATACTTTTTCCAGAGATATTCAATAGTTTCTATAACCGCAGACTACGCTAAATCGTCTCAAAAAAATACAGCTTTATTACGGTGAAACTAAACGCCAAACACTCTACTGAAACATCTTTACCACGCTGTTTATGTTTTACTGAAATCAAGCGCGGTGTCCATCTTGCGGACAGCTTTCCCATCTTCAAATCTTCATTCAATATATGATGTATGACTCTTTTTAAAATGCCTACCAATTCAGCTAGCTTACGCACCTTCAAACAACGATCACCTTGTAGATTTTCTTAACCGTGTCTGACGTGGACATCGCAATTGGTCGACGATTAGGGTGTACGTCTTGGCAGCTCGTACGGCCTCGTTTAAACTCTGTTACCCTATATTTTACAGTCGTAAACGAAGTAGCAGACTCCCCCAGCTTAGAATGTATTTATTGGATTGTGACCTTTCAAATGGAAATATTGAATTGCAAAACAGTGACCAATTTTTTCCATGCTTACAAATTCTCAGAGATCGTTTATTTTTAATAGCTCAAATAAAAATACTAAACAACGTGGTGCCTTGGAATTTAAAACATATGTTTTGAACGTTGCCACTTTTGCCAAAATATTTTTTTTCAAACCACTGACTCCATCTATACGTATGTATAGGTCGACTAGTTTTGGAAGCGCCCATGTACATGCCTTAGTTTGTCAAATATATAGAGCTCTAGCTAGCTAATACAAAAGAAAAAAATCGGAAAATTTGTATGAAATCCTGTCGACAAATACACTGTTGGACGGAATGGATATAATATCCGGGATGTTGAAACTACTATTGAAAAACTTTAAAATGTACGGTTTCATATACCGAAATAAACTGAATTTTATTCACTACTATACCTTCATCTGGAGGGAGGGCCATATGTACGATTATTTGATAGAGCCAAAAATTTAATATCCAGAAGGAAATGTTTAAAATAACAGGTATATTTTGGCTAAATGTATTCCAAGACTTTTCAAGTTGATTGAGTTATGTACTTCTATCTGACTGGCTATTGGAAACGATAATTGCAGCAAGTAAAACTTTTTGAACATGGCATAGTCTAATATATTGCTAGATCATAGGCGAGGATTGTAAATGGGCTATATCAAGGGGCTATTTTAAGCTTTACAAGTTTCAAGCAGTAGCACAATTTGGCACACATCAAGCATTTGGATGATTCTAAGAACGAAAATCAGGAATCTCAATTGTCGAAGTTTAATTTTTTCCTGCAATCCCTAGTATGTTGCCTGCAATTACGTAAATTTTTGTCAATTATCTTGCATTATAATACTTATTAAAATGTAAAAGGAAATTCATCGAATAACTGAGCCCTCTCTAATAACACAAACAAAAATTACCTATTTTAACCCATATATTGCCAGAATCCTCTTTACACTTTTGCGTGAAGAAAAAAGGACGTTAGTTGAAGGTGTATGCTAGTCAGTTCATCTGGCTGAAATTTCTGTACTTGTTTTAAAATGGTACATGTTTTTCAGCTTGTGTTCAGGTGTTTCTTTTCGATCTTGTTTTGTCCAATTTCGAATGTATCTTGTTCACAACTGTCAGAAGTTCTATGTACTGCTAACCTTCAGTCTCCTAGCTCAAGTGGTTAGATCTCTGTAGAGCTGGCAGACACGAAAGAGGACGGGAGGGTCTAACAAAAAGGTTAACAATATACGATACCTCTCAGCCTATGCTGGTCAGTATAAGAACGTTTTAGAATCACCGCTTGTCTTTTTTGGTCTGCCGTCGCCGATACATACGATATTCGTCATTACTGCCGCTGTTGATTATGTTTCGGTAAAAAAAACGCAATGATTAGAGAAAGATATTGCCGAAATTAAATCTACTCAAACAGCCAGCTTATAAGGCCAAAATTTGGCTTTCTGTCTTCAAACGATATATTATTATTATTGTACTGACTGAAATGAGAGGACGTAATTTTTTTTATTCTGTATTTTATTGCAGATTTGATGTCAGATGTCGTAAAAAATATCGTCCAATTCCGTATTTATGGCTTTTAATTATTCTTCTTATTACTAACATTAAAACAAGAAGGGCAAACTTAAGTGGTCGCAAGTTGTGCTTCGGTTAGTTTGCGTTTATTATTGTAGTTTGTCGACTACAAAACTGAATTTCTTGAAGCAAAGTTACTAAACGGTTTTCCAATAGGGACAGTTCATAGCGGTGTTGTTTCACTTTTTGTTAATTTTCCTGCTCCTTAGGTTTTTAGCCAACAAAAGCCACGAAAAAACTGTCGAAGATATGTTGACGGTTTTATCCACATAGCACGTTCAATTTCTTTGTGAGAGGTCTAAATAAGACAAGTGTTTTGTGCGTTCGTCGATTTACTGATATCGCAAAAAATGGATCAAAGAAGTTGCACCAAATTTTGCAACTTAATTCCATTTAAGTGCTCAAAAACACTTGAAAGGCTGACAGAACTATGCGGTGAGAGTACTCTAAATAAAAAAAAAAATGTTCACAAGTGGTACAAGCTTTTCACAGAGCGTCGAGAAGATGTGAATGACGACGCTTGCTCTGGACGCGCTACTTGAGACAGTGAAAAAAATTGTTATGTAAAATCGTCGAATCACAATTAGAGGAATAGCTGAGCATGTCGGCATATCGGTTGGATCATGTCATGCAATCTTTTCGGAAATTTTGGGCATGAAGCGTACGGCAGCGAAGTTCGTTCCAAAATTGCTGAATTTTGACAAAATCAACGCCGCATGAGCATCGCTCAAAAATTGTTCAATGACGTCACGATAATCCAGTTTTGCTTAAAAGGGTCCTAATTGGTAATGAATCATGTTTATATGGTTATGACATCGATACCAAACCCCAATCGTTCCAATGGAAGAGTCCAGTAGAGCCAAGACCAAAAAAAGCACGCCAAGTTCGATCAAATGTCAAGGGGTTGCTTACTGTTTTCTTCGAATACTAGAGCGTAGTGCATCAGGAGTTCTTACTACAAGGTCGTATGGTAAATAAGAAGTATTACCTTGAAGTTATGCGTTGTTTGCGTGAAACAGTACGAAAAAACGCCCGGAACCGTGGAAAAAAATTCATGGCATTTGCATCATGATAATGCACCCGCTCACTCGTCTTAGGTTGTGACAGATTATTTGGCCAAAAACAGCACCCTTATCACGCCTCAGCCACCGTATTCACCAGATTTGGCCCTCTGCGACATTTTCTTGTTCCCAAGATTGAAGAGACCCATGAAAGGACGGCGTTTTGACACGATTGAGGAAATAAAAACTGAATCGTTGAGAGAGCTCAAGGACATGCCAAAACGTACATATCAGCACTGCTTCGAGGATTGGAAAAAACGCTGGCACAAGTGTATTATATCTGAGAGGGGCTACTTTGAAGGAGATGAAACAGAAATTGATGAATAAATAAATATTTTTTTGAGAAAAATGAAAATTCACTTATTTTTTTGAACACACCTCGTATATTAAACATCGGAGTTAGAGGCTTTTTGTATGTTAAATAGGTTACTGTTGGAAATGTTTTACCTACTTCGGAGGTATGTACTTCTAGCTTTCTTTGTGCTTTTTTCATTTTGCCCAATCTAGTTCGTTCCTCTACGACCAGATGGTGTCCTGAGCATATGTTAACATCATAAACAACAGGCACGTCAAAGTCGTAAGAAGCATGGATAAGCTCATCATTCAAAAAAGAAGACTCCGAAGTAGATTGATTGAAGCAACTCGAAACAAGTTCAATTGATTTCACAAATTATGACATGCATGGCTTTAAGTATTTAAATGAGTTGGTAAAGAAAATAATTAAGTCATAAATGTATTAACAAAAATAATGCAAATATATTGACCGATAAGCCATCCCAAAATACATAACTGTTAAGACTGTAATGTTCCAGGGTCTTAAAGAAATTGCAGCAACTGCTGAAAATTACGCCTATAATTATTCTTGTCATACCTATAATTGAAAAATTTCTGAAACAAATTTTAAACAAATATTGTAGAAAAATTTCAACATAAATGGCAATCGATCATTTTACTAACCACAATACCAAATGGTGTTGATAATCGACAGCATTCTTAGTGAATACACTCGGTATTGCTTTTGTACTGAATTGTTTTACTATCGCGAAATTCAATTTGAATGGTAAGTTTACATTTCTATGAAATTGCAATCAATTCAATTATAATGCATTTGTATTATGTGTGTTTATCAAATAATTAGCATAATCGCTTTCAAAGTACATCAATATTTTTGGCAGCACAATTTCGCAAAATAACATTTACTGATTTCATACCGTAATCGCTGCAAACAGTATCAGATTTGGAATAAAATTGAATAATACATAAATTTCGTTGCTATATAAATTGGTCGTTAGTTGTGTACATTAGAGTGGCAATTAAGTAATGGACTATTTTCCTAAACTGACCTCGATAAGAGAATGTCACTGTGTTAGGGGGAAACACATGCATATTTCCCATTTATTTCTATTGTTTGTCTTCTATAATCTTATGATACTAAGTTCCCTATCTAAAATGGAAATTGGATTGAATCGTCAATAACAGGAATATTTGTTCAATATTTTCTAATATTTTTCTGATTCGGTGGTTAATTTAGTACTATTAAAATGTTATGAATTTCGATCGAAAGCATCTTTACACCGCCCATTTTACTTAAGGCTCATTTTTTCCTTAACTTTATTCTACGTCAATAGCATATGAAAGAAATCTCACATTTTTATTTCTAATATATTTATGAGATATGACCAATTACATCTCTGTGTGGTATGGGGGGAGCTATGATCTATTTTCCAATCATAATCTTATAAAGCATATAATAATCTTGTGATTGATAGTAACACACTTTCTAAATTTAGGTGACGACTGGTATGACCTCTATAATGCGATTTTCCAAAAAGGATGTGATATCACCCACTTTTTATTAGGACAGGCAACTTTCTGTATGGATAGTACAAGTATCCCGTGTATACAGGGTTATCCCTTTAGTGGTTTCAAAACCACCGGTCTGGCAAGGCTGTCGGTTCTTAAATATCCGTCATTGAAGTGATATTTATGTAGTGAAAGGTTTGCCATTTACGAATATGGAATCGAATCGAAGAAGATTAAATAATAGTAAAATTTCCTACAAAAGTAATGATCCAAAACCGACTCAATAAGACCAATTTTGGACTTCATTTGATAAGAAGTTTTCAAAAGGCGTCATTTTACGTTTTGACGACGTCAATCGGCCATCAAGATCATGCAACTTCACTCCGTTACACTTTTTTATGCCGATACGTCAAAAACCATACACGGAATTTTCAAATGCTCCAACATTTGGGGATTATGTTGGAGCATTTGAAAATTAACATGCGTCAAGTTGTCGCCGAGATATCGCCCAAAATGCAACCAATGCAGAGTCGGATGAGACTTGGGTCCACCTCTTCACACATGAAATAAAATAGCAGTCAAGCCAGTGGACTAGAATGAGAGAATCGTGTCCAAAAAGGCGAAGAAGGTTCTATCTGCTGGCAAAGTCATGGCGTCTGCTGTTTTGGGATGCCCAGGGACTTACTTTTATTACTTACTTTCTGAAACGAAAACCATTAACGGCGAATAGTATGACAATTTGTTCCAATGTTTAAGTGATGAGATTATAGAAAAGATACCGCATTTACCAATAAAGAAAGTGTTGTTTTAATGGCAATGCTCCAATTTACAAGTCCACTATTGCGATGACCAACATTAATGAATTAAAGTTTGAATTGGCTCATCACGCACCTTATTTGCTAGGTTTAGCTTCCTCGGACTACTTTCCATTTCCAAACTTGAAAAAATGGCTCATTGTTAAACGATTTGCCAACAATGAAGATGCGGTTAATGACCATTTTAAGGATTCTGACATTTCTTACATGGTATAGAAGTTATTGAATATCGCTGGGAAAAGTGTATCAAGCTGAAAGGAGATGCTTTGAAAAATGTTGAAAATTGTTCCCAATTTTGGTGTCTTCTTTGTAAGTCGGGCTAATTTTGGAACTGCCCTCGTAAACCAGCTATTTGTAGGGGAGGTTACCGAAGGGTAACGTTGTAGACAACAAATTATGAGCTACAGGAAAAAAGTGAACTTCGGAAAATCGGCCAATTTATATGAGAACTACCAGAAGGGGCGGACCGGTATATCCGGTTTACAATGGTCTGGACTACGACCTGGAAAGGTAAGGCTGTGGTGTGGGCTTAAAAAATATTTTTAAAGAGTTACGGTAGTTCTTGTGTCAAACAGTCAAATGGACAGCGAGCAACAGAGAACGATACCCTCAATCCAATTTGAAAAACTCGAAATTCGGTCGGTCAAATGATATTTCGTACTTTAAATGTTTTTTTCTGGGCTTTACATTTTGCTCTATTAATTATTTATACCTCTTTTCCCTCGGGTGAAAATATATAAAGAGAATTTTTTGGAGAAACGAGCGTAGTTTAAAAAATTGACAAATTAGCCATTCCCCTTTTACTAGCTCTCATACTAATGACCGATTATACTCATATGTATATACGTACTGTGCTTAATTGCCTGTGGGTAGGCGGGTGTTTCCTAAGATGCTTTGCACCGCTGACACCTAAAACACAAGCCTCTCTGCCCGATCCTGTAATTAAGCAGGCAAAAGCTATGATGCTTGCGTACAAAAACAAAGTAGTGTGGCCTTGTGCCAGGCGCCCTAGGAAAAGGTGGATTATATCTTGTGATTCACCTATAATATGACATCAAACTGATTTTGGAACTGGTTTTCCGAAAACCAAGTAAAGGGGAGATGTCATAGTTTAATAAGATAATTACACACCCTGGCAACAGGAGCGGTCACAGAGAAGCCGTCAAGAGAAATCAGAAGATTTATCTTTTCCGTTTTAATAGTCGTACGACTATGGAGTTCCTTCGTGGAGAGGTATGGTTAATAGACTAGAGGGGCATGGCATGAATTTGCTGTGTTGATATTTCCCCTCGGACATTGCAAATCTATGCCGTAGATAATGGATTACCATTTCCATGCGAGGTATGATACGGCAAAACTGAAGTAGCTTGTCTGCGAAACCCAGACCAGAGGATTCTTCTCTTCTGGTAGCACGGGTGACCAGGGGCCCAAGGAACATTGTTCCTTCCTGGTCAATGGTGGTTGTGGTGCCCGAACAAGTGTTTTCAGTGCTTTTGCGTTGCTTCAGGTTGCGTTGGTAAAGGAAGGCATTAGCTTAGAAAACACTGTTCATGTCCATCCGAGGTCTTCCTAGATACCTCAACTCTTACCCTGGAGGTAGCTCACTTTATACCAAATGACTACAAAGGTGCTTTGGCCGAGTGAGGAAGTGGGGCCTGAGGAAGCTTCCAATCTCTGGTAGTTTGGCTAACCCTTCGGGATTAGTTTGAGTACCCCAAAGGGGCGCTTGCTATCGCTAAAAGAAAGAAAGAACATATAACCAAGAAAAAAAATGATGGAAAACAGCATCCGTTTGATGACACACCATGGGTAAGGCTCTCACAGCGAGACTCATGTAAAACCTACACATTTGATTGTACTTAATTGCCTAATTGGATAAATCCAAAATTTCTCTCAATAATTGTGATTTCCAAACTTTCTACCGATTACAAAATACTTGCGATGTAATTGGCTGATTTTCAGGAGCCCATTTCAATTTAATTATGGTAAATTTTTCTATATGAAAAATATTGTCTATAAGAATAATCGTATCATATTCTGACAGTGTCTCTTCTTAAGTGAATTCCTGCCTTTTGTCTCTTATTTCTGATCAAATTTGCTGTACTAATGCAGTGTATACAAATTGTATCTTTATTGGATAACACCCTTTCAAAGTTGTCTCTTACAAATTATCAAATGAATTTAATGTTGAAATAAATATTGGATGCCAAAGCAACAATCATAAATAAGAATTTTAAACAGCTGGTGCATTATATGCGTTATTAAAAAGTTTCAAAAAGACAAACTCAGCTCCGTATTACTAAGAAAAAAGTAAGTTACATGAAGCATCATTATAAATTTTGTGTTACATATGTAATTCTTATGCAATTTATTACATACATTGTGTATCGCTACATTGTGTATCGCTACATTGTGTATCGCTCGTGGAACAGCATGTCTGAGGAAATCGTCATTATGTAGAATTCCCTGTGCATCAGTTTCTTCAAGTTTATTATAACTTGTTGACTATATTTTGCATAATATTAAATAAACTTTGTGTGAAAATATATTTTAATGAATTATGCATAAAATAAACATAAACAAAAGATTTCCAGCGAGTACTTTTTTGAACTGGTTTGTTATATAGATTTTCGTTTTTTTAAATCACACATGATTTTTCTATTGCTTAATAATTTTATAGAATTTGACAAAACTGACTCACATCAATGTGAACTACCAAACATTTCATAACTTCTTTGGAAACTGAACGTAAGAAAAGAAAAAATTTGGTGCCAATAACTTTGAAAGTGTATAAGGAGTAGTAAAAGTAATCCATTATTTTTTCAACAGATAACTTTAGTTTGTGTTACAGTAGTTTAGGTTGTTATACAAGGTGACAGGAAGATAAGATTTCGTACTTCAAAAACAACTCCCCACGGTCAAAATACTTCATATTTTACAGATTTCCTTTGATAAATGCGAAAACTCCAGCCAAACTTCTGGAAATGGTAATGGTATTTATGGTACTAACATTGCAATAAACAATCGTGCGAAACAATGATTTCACTTTTAAATGAATCAGTTGACAATTATAATATTGATGATTATGCGTCTTACTTTATTTTCTACAATTTGTCTGAGTGAGATCACTTGAACACTATGTGCTCTTACACTGTACTTTCTCTCACTGATTTTACAATTTTATTCTGTTGTTCTTAAATATAGGGTGATGTTTAAAGATTTATGTTTTTCAGGTTGGCAACACTGGTTGGTACTGGCGTCCAAACGCCATCTGTCAATGTGAAAAGTGTACAGTATATTCTGCCATTTCATCATGGAAAGACTAACAAATTAGCAAGGATTGTTCTGTGACAAATGTGCATCGGTTGATACGACCATTTTATGGTCGTCATAATCGACCTGCTGAATCAACAATTCGTGCTGTTACCTCCAAATTTCGCACCAAATTTATTTTGCTGGGCATAAAACCATCGACTCGCATGTGTAGATTGCTTACCGAAGGAAATATTGCAGCCGTAGTGACCAGTGTTAATGATGATATTGAAACGTCAATTCATCGCCGTTCTCAGCAATTGGGCGAGAGGTGTTACTCAGTTGTATTTTTGGGGTCAATTTTCTATGGAGGCTTCTACAGACGCTACTTTATATACAACATTCACTTGCAGAGGAACTCTTTTCTTAGGAACACTTTTCCATAGGAAAATGTCCACGTCTTTTTTGTATGAAAATTACCCATGAAGAAGTTTTTTTCAACAAGTATCCTTGCTGACAATTTCTGTAGAAATTATATACTCATGTATATAATTTTATAGAAACACTTCTTTGCAAGAAAGATTTCTTTGTAAACACTTTACTACAGGGGATTTTTTTGTAGGAAATATTTATCCGTATGTTCTTTTCTGAATGAGAAGTTTCTACGTTTTTCTATGGGAAAAAGTGAGTGTTTATTTACACACCTTTTTTATAGGAAAAGTTCCATGTTGACATTTTTCTATAGGCAAAGTACTATGTACACATTTTCCAACAGCGAAAGCTCTACGTAAACATTTTCAAATAGCCAAAGTTATATGTAGACATTTTCCAATAGCGAAAGCTCCATGTAGACATTTTCCTATAGGAAAATTCTATGTAGACATTTCCCTACAGCAAAAGTTCTGTGGGGACATTTCCCTATTAGAAAAGTTCTATATAGAAATTTTACTATAGGAAAAGTTCTATGTACATATTTTTCTGCAGGAAAAGTTCTATGTAGACATTTTCAAATAGCCGAAGCCCTATGTAGATATTTTCCAATAGCGAAAATTTTGTGTAGACATTTTCTTATAGAAAAAGATCTACGTGGAAATTTTCCAATAGCGAAAGATCTACGTACACATTTTTTTTCCCTACGTAGACATTTTCTTATGGGAAAAGTTCTATGTAGACATTTTTTTATAGAAAATGTTCTATGCAAACTTTTTATTATAGGAAAAGTTTAATGTAGACATTTTTCCTATAGTAAAAGTTTATAAGTAGAGATTTTCCTGTTCTACGTAAATAGTTTCCTATAGGCAGCGCTATATGTAGAAATTTTCCTATATGAAAATTCTATGCATATATTTTTCTGTAGAAAAAGTTCTGTGTAGACATTTTTCTATAAGAAAATTTCTATGCTGACATTTTCCTATAGGAAAAATTCTATATAAACATTTTTCTAAGTTTAATGTAGACTTTTGTCTATAGTAAAAGTTCATAAGTAGCGATTTTCCTGTAGGCTATATGTAGACATTTTCCTATATGAAAATTATATGTATGTATTTTTCTTTAGAAAAGGTTCTATGTAGACATTTTCCTATAGGAAAAGTTCTATGCAGGTATTTTCCTATAGGAAAAATTATATATAAATATTTTCCCATGGAAAAAGGGAAAAGTCCTTTATAGAATTTTTTTTAGTAAAAATTTCTATCTAGACATTTTTCTATAGGAAAAGCTTTCTTCTCTGAAGAAACATTTCTATGTAGACAGTTTCCTATACAAAAAGTGTATATGTAAGTATATATATGTAGACGTTTTTCTATAAGAAAATTTCTATGTAGCCATTTTCCTATAAGAAAATTTCCATGTAAACAATTTGCTGTAGAAAAAAATTTTTTTTAGTTATTTTCTGTAGAAAAAGTTTAGTTATTTAGACAATTTAATAAAGAAAAAGTTTCTTAGTGGGCATTTTTTAAGAAACGTTTTTCCATAGGAAAAAGTTTCTATGTACGCATTTTTCTATAAGAAAAGCTTTTTGTGGAAATTTTACTATAAGAAAGGTTTCTATGTACACAAAGTTTCTATGTTGATACTTTTCTCTAGGATAGACTTTTGTGTAGATACTTTTTTATAGAAAGAGCTATGTAGAGTTTTCTTTAGGAGAAGTTTCTATGTACTCACATTTCTATAGGAAATGTATACTTTTTCTGCAAGTAAAGTTTCTATATTGATATCTTTCTATGTAGACACTTTTCTGTATTAAAAGCTTCTATGTAGGGAAAATTTCTGTGCAGCCACATTTTTATAAGAAAGTCTTCGTGCAGACACTTTTTATAGGAAGAATTTTTATTCTAGTTTACATTTTAGTGTTGTTTAATTTACAAGACCAATTTCAAACAGGACTTTTTTTACTTTAACGCAGAATAGTAGCAGAAAAAGGCTTACAGAGACAGAATGATTTAAAGATTTTTAAGAATAAATTCACCCTGTATGAGACCGGAGAAGTTGGTCGCAATATAAACATTTCGAAACTATAAAAAGCAAGAAGTTTTTTTCATGATCTCAAATACGAATGGAAACGAGAATTGCGTGTAATATAGATGGTCAACAGTACAACTGTGCTTAAACAAAACCAATATTTTTATAATCTTTGCATAAATGTTTGTATATGCGTCTGGGTGGTGCCCGGGATGGTTTAGATTTACAATTCGGTCCAATTGGACAAAGGGGCGTGGTACCTCCCATACAAACAAAAAATTAAAAATCAATTATTTCTGCTCCTGCTTACGGTATTTGAACAAAATTTGGTGCGTAGGTTTGGTGTACATATCTTAAGTGCTACTGCAAATATGGGTGGGATTGGACAATGGGGCGTGGTACCTCCCATACAAACCACAAATTAAAAATCCATTACTTCTGCTCCTGCTAACGGTATTTGAACAAAATTCGATATATAAGTTTGGTGTACATATTGTAACTTCTGCTGCAAATATGGGCGGGATTGGACGAAGGGGCGTGGTACCTCCCATACAAACCACAAATTAAAAATCCATTATTTCTGCTCCTGCTATGCACAAAATTTGGTATATAAGTTTGGTGTACATATTGGAACTTCTGCTGCAAATATGGGCGGGATTGGACGAAGGGGCGTGGTACCTCCCATACAAACCACAAATTAAAAATCCATTATTTCTGCTCCTGCTAACGGTATTTGCACAAAATTTGGTATATAAGTTTGGTGTACATATTGGAACTTCTGCTGCAAATATGGGCGGGATTGGACGAAGGGGCGTGGTACCTCCCAAACAAACCTCAAATTAAAAATCCATTATTTCTGCTCCGGCTAACAGTATGTGAACAAAATTTGGTATATAAGTTTGGTTTACATATTGTAAGTTCTGCTGCAAATATGGGCAGGATTGGACAAATAGGCGTGGTACCACCCGAAGAAATCAAAAATTAAAAAAACCATTATTTCTGATACTGTTATAGGAAAATTTAAGTTTTTCAAATACTGACTTTATTTCATTTCTCATGTTTCCCGACAGACAAACAAAGAACGTTATACATGTGAAAGTGTTGCAGTAATTTTAAATCTCAATTAAATTGACTTAAATTAAATAATTTTTAAAAACTTTACAAAAAAAGTATTAAAAGCATTCATTTAAATAACCAAACTTTTCTAACGAAAATGTAAATACAGAACCATCTATCCTGAAAATTGTAAATCATTAATTTGCCATCTTTGAAAGCAGAACGAAGTTTGCCGGGTCCACTAGTTTTTTTTAAATATTATGATGATGAGCAAAAAGGTTCATTTCATGCCTCCTTCTTCTGTGATATCCTTCGTCATGTTTTCTCGATGTGATGAATGTGGGATGCTGCAACCCAGTAATAAATTTTAACTGGAGAACGATTTCCCTTCTGCTTTCCTCCAAGATGCATCACGGACACATTGGAATTTTGTCAGAAAGAAAAATAAAGGAAGGTCTGCTACGAATCATTCATGCATAAGGAATACTTCCGGGTTTATAAGGCACGGTAGAAGATGTTACAAAATGCCTTTTGCGCAGAAGGCCTTGACGATAGTGCACTGGGGCTGTATCAATTACAACGTGTCCTCAGTTCATGTGTCCTTAATCCATATTTTCAATTGCAATGTATGGAATGGGAACATATTACTCTTAACATAGGGTTGTTGGCCCAAAGTTTTCGACATTATCATTATCAGAACACAAAAAGTTTGACTTGCTTAACCTAAAGAAATACCGCATGTTATTTACTTATTTTTAATAGAATATGAATGCTAAAACCCAAAACGCAACTATATTTCATGCGGACATGTAATCACACCCATCATATACACTTTCCTTTTTTGAAAAAACATATTTTTGTTTGAATTACTTCTCATTTTGCTATGATCTTGACGTCAATCGCATTTTCATATTTCATAATGTTTCCATTCGGCTGTTGAAGGGCGTTGCTGTTCGTTTTCTGGGAGGTATACTTTAATATATTTTCTTTATGTTTTTGCACAATTGTTTGATATTTTCTGTTAGTTTTGTTTAGACATTGTTAGTGATAATAACCAACTCAAATATAACATGAAGAGTATTTGTAGCTATTATGGAGGATTTAATTCATAAGATTCTTAAAGGGCACTTACAATTAAACAAAGGCAACGCAGAACTACGGCATTGATAGCTATTACACGTATATTGATGTATCTGGTTATTTTCGAACTTTGGCAAATGGTATTACATTCCGGGACGAATATTTTTTTCATAAAGAATTTATTTGCTTTATGTAATACTATATTCAAACTATGTTCCCAATGCTGCCCGTATTGACACAAATTCTCGGAAATGTGAACAACGTATTATACATACATTGATGTGACAATCCCTGAAAGCATCAGCATGTCATAGTAATAAATCATATTTTCTATGTAACAAAAGGGTTTTTAGGATTGGGCTTGATTTGCTAAAGTTAGTGTGGCTATCGTGAGTGTGGAACTTTATTGCCTGCTTATTTAGTAGACGGTAAAAATGGAAGTTAGTACGTATTTGAAAATCGCAATTAGAAAATATATCCATTTCGTTTTTCATTTTTATTCACACCAAATCTAGGCAATACCTCTGGAAGTTGGTAATTGCAATGGCTTTGCGATAACATTATCCTACGCAGCCTACCGAATTCATTGTCGAAGACTTTCAATAATGGAGAATTTTTGCAACATGATCCCGGTAGTACAATTGGTGTATTTTGATGTTTTTGACCACTTCAATTTCGGTATAGAGCTCATGTTTCATACCGCGCTGACGCATTAAATATCTTGTTTATCTTCTCGAATAGTAATAACCTTCTGCTATGCGTAACCGGCTGTGATTATTCGAATAACAGAACAAATAAAATATTTCGACACTCGGACTAGTCGTGTAATCGACAAGTTTAGTAAAAGTTTCTTAAACGGAATCTTCGTTAAGCAGCAGATCCAAATTCAGTCCAAATGTAGAGTGTGTGCAAACTCATTGGAAACTAGAAGCTCTAATGCAACCCATTCATGGGGGAACCGGTTTGAGAATTCACAATTTTTCATAGCCAGTATATAACTGATAGGCGGATGGCGTTAGGACTAAATGTTCCTAATACCATAAGTTAATCAATTGACCAATATCCCTCGAGATTAACATCTAATAAAAATGGACAACTTTTTTTAGAAACAACCTGCATACAACCCCTGTCATAATTTCAAGTCATTCCGATCATTTGTGATTGAGCTACATTGCTTTGCCACCACTTTTCCTCTAGGAAAAGGTGTCTCCAGGATTCTCAAACTTGCTTTTGAAAAATATTCCCATAAAAGCAACAAAATTGTTTACCATAATATTCAACAGTTGTATACGTCTAAATTATTTTCCAACGGCATTAAAAAAAGCTAAAATTATTCGCAAATCCAACAAATCCTCAAGCAATGTTACCAGCTACAGACCAATAAGTTTTTGAAGCTATTTAGAAAAAACATATGAAAAAACTAATTCATAAAAGGATAGATGAGGTTGCCACGTTTCACAGGATAATGTCCGATGAGCAATTTGGGTTTAAAAAAGAACATAACACTATTCACCAAATTGCTAGAATAAAAAACCAAATAATTAGGAACAAGTCAACAGAGTTAATATTACTTGATGTTGAGAAAGCATTCGACACTATATGGCATCACGGTCTACTTTTTAAATTAGTTGTAGCAGATGTGCCAAAGTATTTTGCCGACTTTCTAGACAACAGGGAATTTGCGGTTTCGGTTGGGCAGAGTATCTCGTCATTAAAAAATATTCCTGCAGGAAAGATCAATTATATCACCAATTTTGTACTCGATCTACACTTCGGATTTCAAACCTCCTAAAGAAATTTACATTGCTTACTATGCAGACGATACGGCGCTAATTTCATCAAGCAAGTTAACAAAAGCCCTCTTAAAGAAAATGGAAAACGGTCTTATGGCCTGCAACAAATACTTTGAAAAATGGAAAATTAAGACCAACGTTCGCAAAACCCAAAGCATAATTTTTCCTTTCAACAAATCTCCAAAAAGAATCCCGATGAGACCTATATAAAGGGTGTCCCAACAAGAACGCAAGATTTAAATTTTAAATAAAACACAGATTTAAAAACAAAAAAGTCGTCAAACTTTATTATATCGTAAAATAGACAGAATGAGGTTATGTATGGAACAACACATCGGGCAGATGGCCGCCGCGGCTTTGCTGGCACACACGCGATCTTTTAATGACATTTTCAATGACCATTTTGCATAAATGCTGCAGTATTTCATTAATGCAGCGTCCAATTTCCTCTTTTAAGACTTGAGTCGTCGTTGGCTTATGCGACTTCAAAAATCCCCAAAGAAAAAACTTTAATGGTGTTCAATCGCACGATCTAGGCGGCCAATTCTGGTCTCCAAAACGCGAAATAACACGACCGGGAAAGGACTGATGCAACAATTGAATTGTTTCTCTGGCTGTATGACATGTGGCGCCGTCTTGTTAAAACCACATGCCCTCCACATTCATTCCCACAATTCTAGGCACGAAAAAACTGGTTATCATTTCACAATACCGAACAATATTGACTGTCTTGCGTTCTTGTTGGGACACCCTATACTTTGAAGGCAACACCATAGAAACTCAAAATGATATTAAATATCTTGGAGTGATTCTTCTTCCAGAAACATATTCAATTATCTTGCGAGAAAACACTGCGTTCATTCAGGGCATTATGGCCATTCTTAAACAGACGATCAAATCTAAGCTTTAAAAATAACAATCTTATTTACAAGTGTGCTATAAGGCCTATAATGTTTTTCACTTCACCTGTATGGCACAACGCGGCACAAAGCCACTTGCAAAAAATGCAAATTCTTCAAATTCTTCAAACAAATGCTTAAAATGATTTTCAACAAATATTAGAGGTACCGCACTTCTGTGCTATATGAGGAAACTGGATACGAACTTTTTAAGGATTAGTTTAAAAGATTAAATGATAACTATTTTAATAAGATTATACACTCTACTTTTTCCGTAATAAGAGAATGTAACGATTTATAAATAACCTTACAAGGGGAATTTGTCAAACTGAAAATTTGTGTCTATAAGTGGTCATCTTTGCAGATAATCACTCTGTGAACAATACTTTTCTTTTAATGTTTGGCTTTACCATTTATTTTTGTTTTTCAAATGAAGATTTCTAACCTTTTTATCTTCCAAATCGATTGTAACTCCATTCAATTAATTCACTTTTGTGTAATAACAAGATTTAGTTGTTGCAATAACTTTGAATAAATCTCAAAAACTGTACATACATAGTTATCTATTTTCTAGATTTAAGTTGTTGGATTAATAAATAAATAAATAAATTATCGTTCTAACTCAGCAAGGTCCTGTACAATTTTTTGCTAGCTCTTTTCTACTAAAAACAGTCATTCGTCAATGGTATCCTAATTTAAAACGAGGTCGTATGAAAAACAAAGATGCGAAATACAGTGTATATTGAAAACATGAAGATACACCTGAGATCGTAAAAAAAAATAGTGGAAATTATTCCACATATTCGAAAAGAGATATTGCAAATGCAGCTGACTATCAAAAGTCTGAGTATTTGCTATCTTGCGCGGAAATTTTGGCATGAGGAACATATTTTCCAACTTTACGCTTATGCACTTGTTATGCTAACGCGGCACCCAGGTTGGCATAACAAGTGCATAAGCGTAAAGTTGACCTATGGTTAGCAGGGCTGCTGATCGATGTGGTATATATGAGTTACAATATTTTTGCAATGGAATCAAATCCTATCCTTTAATAGCATACAATAACAATTTGATAATATTCTACTAACAACAAGTACACCAGGTGTAAGAAAAAGTTGAATTTAACCCATCTATGATAACATTTTCCCCTACTGAACTTCTTTGCATAATTGTGATATGTGCCAGCCATATTGTATCACATAGGGTAGCGGCTCATAACCAGGAGAATGAAAGTAACAAAATCGCTCTATTCTTATTAATAATTTATTGGTTTTACCATATATTATATACCTTCACCCGAAGGAACGTTGTTATGTATATGGAAAATACGTAACATTCAATAGAATGCACCTAAATTACCAAACATCTTTTGGCCAAATGTGTTTCATGGTTTTTTAAATCGATTGATTGATATTCCCCTCCTTGGCCGTTTTAATAACTACTATAAATTTTTATGAAACTCTTAAAAACTTGGCGCAGTCCACTACTTTGCCAGATCGCAGACGGGAATTATAAACGGGCTACACCAAGGCACCTCTTCAGGTACCTGCCTGACAAATTCAATGGTCTTTTGGGAATTTAATTTGCTTCCTGTAGTTCCTAAGTCGTAAAATGTTACCGCATACCATTTAAGAAAGCTCCTTTTGGCACTTCCCCTAAATAATGATTCAACACGCATATGTTCATGTTTCATTTAGTTGCTATAGATTTAGTTAATTTGCCAATGTAGTGCCTCAAAATGAAAGACGTCATTGGCGTGACCCTTCCGGTACCTTCCATAGAAATTTACTTACATATTTTTCTGCAAACGTTAATTGACAGGCTATAGCAAGCTGAGAGGATGGTCCTGAACGTATAGATGGTGAAAATAATTGAAAAAAAAACAAATATTTTCGTGAAAAGTGGTAACCCTTTAAAACATATGTTTTAAGTTTCAAGGAGCCACGTTATTTAGTATTTTTATTTGAGCGATCAAAAGTAAACAATCTTAGTGAATTTGTACAAAATTTCAAAAAATTGGTCTACGTTATGTAATTCAATATTTCCATTTGAAAGGTCTCAGTCCAATCAACATCAAAGCCGAGCTAGATTCTACTCACTTGGAGTCTGTTCCTTCAATTATGACTGTAAAATATTGGGTAGCAGATCTTAAACGAGGCCGTACGAGCTGCCAAGACGAACACCGTTGTGGTCGACCAATTGAGCTGTCGGTTAAGGAAATCCACAAAATGATATTGGATAAAAGAAAATTGTCGGCTGAAGGTGCGTAATGTAGATGAAAAGATGGGCACTTCAAAAATTGCTATACATCATATACTGACCGAAGGTTTGAAGATGAAAAAGCTGTGTGCAAGATGGGTGCCTCGCTTGCTTTCAATAGAGCAAAAACAGAGGTCTTTAAGATGTTTCTGCAGAGCGTTTGACGATGTTTCACCACAATAAAGCTGAATTTTTGCGTTGATTTGAAACCATGAGTGATGCATGGGTCCACCACTTTACACCTGAGGCAAAGAAACGGTCAAAGCAGTGGACTGAAATGGGAGAATCGTGCCCAAAGAAGGCGAAGCCGGTTTCATCTGTTAGCAAATTCGTGGCATCTGTTTTTTGGAATGCGCATGAAATTATTTTTATTAATTATTTTCAAAAAGAAATAACCATCAACTTCTAGTATTATGCTGATTCATCACAGCGTTTAGGTGTTGAAATTGTGGAAAAAAGGCCGCATTTGGCGTTGTTTTGTCAAAACAATGCTCCAGTTCGGACGTTCACTATTACAATGGCCAAAATTAATTAATTAATTTTTCGAATTGCTTATTCGCCAGATTTAGCTCCCTCGGACAATTTCCTATTGCGAAACTTGTAAAAAATGGTGCCAACTAGGAAGAGGTAGACTCTACGATGGCTGATGGCTATTTTAAGGAGTTTGGCAGTTCTTACTATAAAATGGGGATAGAAACTATTGAATGTCGGTGGAAAAGGTTTATTGAGCTAAAAGGAGATTATGCTAAAAAAATAAAGAAAATTTACATCAACTTTTTTATGTCTTTTTTATTAGGTCGGCTAGTTTTGGGACCACATTTGTAGATTTTTGTCCAATTTATTGATATTTAATTATTTGTGAAATTCTAAACTATGAAATTATGAATTTAAGCCACATTCTCTTGGCGTCTTATCTTTCAAGCATGCAGTCAAATTCGAAACATATCATGACTTTCTACCGATGTAATCCATAAATCGTCACCACGATTTGACCTCAAAGGTTTTCGCCTAAAATTGCCGTAGGTGACTCACTTTTCATGGTCAGTCACTATCCCCTTCAGAAATAAGTCGATTTTGTTGAGATTCTGCAGCGATTCGCAAATGAAAATTCGGTTCATGGCACCCGCGTATGAAGCTTCTTTTTATATTCAGCCTTATTTAAATTTGTTCCAAAGAGTAATTTGTGCAATGTTTAAGTCCTGGGCCATGGAATCTGTGCTTACCTGATCGTCGAACATGGCGATTTCCATGGACGATTTTATGGACGTTTCCAACAGTTGGCTCCCCAGAGCGAGTGTCATTCATCTTTGACATCGAAATTAGTAAGATGGAATCAATGAAACCAAGATAGCGTGTTATGGTCTGTTGTTGATTATTCGACTACTTGAAGTGTCATATCTCATCTTCTCCAGATTGGATTACTTGAAAAGCCTAAAGAACGAAATTGCGTAAAGATCATTTTTGTATGGCACTGCTTCTGGTCGGAATTCCGGTTGCGTGGACTGCAAACGTGAGGACAACAACCAGTTCCCACAGTCCGAATATTGGGAGAACGAAATACTGGAAAGCTGGGAACAGTTGCAGTCGACATTCGCAACAGTGTAGCCCTGGAGCATGATTGACGTTATCGGCATTGCACCGACTTGCACGTAGATGGGAAGTTGTGCAGTTTTGTTTTGGAGTTATTGCCACATCTCGAAGCCTTGGAACTGCCACGGGCCACTCATTCCTCACGTTCGGATTGTTATTATTCTCAAAACTCGGAGGGCTTTAAGTTCCGCAAAGTTCCAACATTTTTCCTTTAGTTTTGCTTCAAACCCATGTTGAAAATCCTTTAATTTTTTTTAAAAAAGGTTAAAAAACAAAAAAAAAACTCATGTATTTTTTCCTCTAATATTGAAATAATTTATCCCTTAAGAAGTTTAAGAACTCAATAATTTTACAAACACAAAGTTTTTTCCCCAAATTTTTCTTTTAGTTTACAGTCTAACATTCTAATTTTTTTTTTGTTAATTAACATATTTTTTTTAATGTAAAATCAAAATTTAAAAGCTTTCCTCATGTGTACGACACTTTAAAAATGTTAATTGCTAACCTGAATGTGTTAACGTAAGAGTGTTAACGTAAGAATGTTCTTCCAGAACATTTTCGAATAACATCAAGATGCAAGACGACAGGCCTGCAGTCTTCGCAGGATTTGATATTGGTAAGTTTTATAACTTGATATTTTGAATAACTATGATTTCACTCATTATGTTAAACGCTTTAAAAGCTTCTAGAACTTATTGTTAAGAGTTTCTATCATTTTTATTAACATTTTTCTAAAATTTTTGCGCAAATTGCGCCTGAAAATATGCATTCCGATTTTAATTAATTTACTCCCTTTAACTACTTTAATTCTAAATCGGAAAATTAACTCGCTCTAAGATTTTGATTATTATTATTATTTTTTCCATATATTGTTAATTCAATTGCAATTTTTTTATGACATTTCCATTTTTATTTTAAGTCTAGTTCACACTTTCTGTTGTCTTCAAATTTATCTGAGCTTCAACGTAATGAGTTTACTAATTTGCAACTCGTGTACTAATCATCGCGCTACGGCAGGTCACAGCGATTTCTTTTTACAATATGTTCTATATATTGCCTGCCATCCCTTTGGCAGGAAAATATGTTTCTCTTAGTAAAACTGGTTCCGTTACAACAATAGCCATCATCAATGCATTATACACGGTGATTTTGTCAGAGCTAATGAAATTTATAAAATAGTCACCTTTAATTTGCCTGATATAAATACGTGCTGCTTGCTATGCCTAACACCCTTTATACACTTGCTTAAATTCAATATTTCTATGTTTCCTTAACCATCGTATGGCGTATACAAAAGGGCCTCCAAAGCCCTTAATGTCAAATATATGTTTTACGCATATTTTCTAAGATGACATACCATAAAGTGCTTTTTGTGGCTGGTTCATTTGGAGTTCCGTTCACAAAGATGTTGGATTACAACAGATTATATATTTGTCATGTACACGAGCTATTGTCGCCAACTTCCTCCTCTGGGTCGTTTCATACAAAATTCGCATAGCAACCGAATAATCCCCAACTGGCACTTTAATATAAATGTCAATCTTCTGATGGGGTAAAGAGAAGCATGGGAATTTCGGTTTGTTCGTTTGCTTGCCTCAAATTTTCCAATATCCAACATAATTCCCACTCGTATTAACCAAGAGAATTTTAAAGACTCCTTTAAGCTTTTTGGAAGACTACGTCAATCTCATAGTCTTATCAATTTAGATAATTATACTAGTATTGTGGTGGGAATACATAAATGAATTTAGTTCTATTTAAAAACTTTTCATTTTACTACTATGACGGCTAATGGATAATTGATGACTTTCTGTCTTTTAGACTCGGGGATGGATAATATTATTTACAGAGTAAAGACATTATCAATTGTAGAAAGTTTTCTCAAATGACACAACATTTATATAGAAGTATTATCTGTGATTACGATTTCCCAAATCATTAATAGAATTGAACATTCAAATCTGCGTATGCAAAAATGAATATGCCCTAAACATCACAGGATTATATGTGGATGGATGCCATATCGTGAGAGTTTCAAAAGGATTCTATTAAGGTCGTGTCAGCATTGAAAACAGGACAGAATAAAGCAACCTAAATTGAGGATTTGAAAACTGTATATAAATGAGATCATTCGGACAGTTGTGCTGTTTACGCACTATGTAATTTAAAATGCTGGAAAATGAACAGAAAGGGTGATACGAATGTGGAAAGAATATGTTTCAATAGCTTTTTATAATCGCAACTGGTCCAGTATTTTGACAATACCAGTGTCCATATTCCGTTTCAATGAAACTCTAAATAATTTTGAAGCTTTTTGTTCATAAATCCAGCAGAAGGAGTGAACGAATATCAAAGGCATAAGTGATACGCTTGTATAGGTATAGGATGGCGCATAAGTAACGTTAAGATTTATTCAATGTATAACTTTTTTCTGTCTGCTTTCATTTAACGTTGGCATTTATTAAAATTTAGAATATAGTTTGGAAATATGTTCACTTTATGTTCTAAAGATCATATCTTTCGAATGGTGCCCATTGTTTGCTTCTACCTGACGTGCTCTTTCCAAAGCATTTTCCATAACTTTTCTTAGAATTTCAGGTCCCAACTTCTTTTCGGGTATTGGCCTTAAGTTGTTAAATGGTTCTTGACTTACCCTTTAGGTAGCCCCACAGAAAAAAATCGGGAGCCATTAAATCAGGCGAACGTGGTGGCCACTTAAAATCAGAAAAACGTGATATTCGACTGCCAACATTTTCGCGCAGGATAGCCATAGTTGGACGAGCTGTATGAGCTGTGGCTCCTTCTTGTTGAAACCACAAATTTGGATTGTTCTGCACCTGTGACCTTAAAAAATTTTCAATCATTTCCGGTATCGAATGCTGTTCACATTAATCGCAACTTCTTCGTCATTTTTAAAAAACTATGGTTCAATGATCCTTTCTGAAGTCATTCCACACCATACTGTGCATCTAAATGGGTGCATTTAATCTTCAACAATTATTCTTGGATTTTCGGTGCCCCATATTCTGCAATTTTGTTTATTTACGTGGCCATTTAGATAAAAATGAGCTCTTCCCTCATTATAAGTTTATAAATAAACTCGTTGTTTTCTAGGCACAATTCTTGAAAATATATTGATTCTTGAATAAATATTGAACGCGTTCTTGTGCATCATTTGGTTTTAACACGTGAACCAATTACATCTTACATGAGAAAAAATGTAACAGATGTAAAATTCTTTGCAGAGACCGCCTAGACATCTCTAACTGCTGAGAACGTCGCCTGGTGAAAGTTTCGGGGGTTTCCTCAATACTTACTTGCACTCGAGCAATGGTCATTTCATTTCGAACTGCCCGAGGTCTTCCAGCACGCGGAAGATCACAGACATCCCCTTGTTGCCCACAACACCGAACCAATCAGTAAATTTTTGGAGCGCCAGGAGCATTTCGAACATGAAAGAAATTTCGATATGATCTGAATAATCGAATGCTGGCTTTCAAAGTAAAATTGAACAACTTTGGTTCTTTGTTCTGTGATGAGCATTTCTATCATAAATTTCCTAAGTATTATTAATTCTGTAAAGAGACCAAAAGAAAAGACTTAAAAAAAATTATTCACTGACCAGACCTTAACGTTACTTATGCGCCGCCGTATAGAAGAAACATGTTCAGTAGCTTTCTACGTTGATCAACTTATGTCCAGCGTAATCGCTGCTAATCACAATCGGACTACCAAGAATCCAGCATTTTGACAATGTCAGTCTCTATATTCGTGTCCAAACAAATTCGATAACTCAAAATAATTTTGAAGCTTTTTATTTATTTATCGGGAGAAATGAAGGCGCATTTTAAGTGCGCAATTAAGTTCTCGCTATTGTTTTCTCATAAAAATTCAACTTTATTATGAAAACATGTTTATAAATTACTTTTTCCCATCTTTTTGGCAAACCTAAAATTCCGTCACGGTAAAACTGTTCATCTTTTGAGGCTATCCACGAATACAGCCATTCCTTGATGTCGCCATATGAGTTTGAATTGCTGGTCAGCCAGAACATGAACGGAACAAGTGATATTCGACGGTGCAATATCTGGAGAATATGTCGAATGGGGTAAGACTTTCCATTTCAGCACTTCCACGAAGGTTTTAATGGGCTTGGCCAAGTGAGGCCGAGTAGTGTCATGCTGAAGAATCACTTTATCGTGCCTCTCCGCGTATTGTGGGAGTTTCTCGCGCATAGTTCGACTTAATCTCATTAATTGAAGTCGGTACCGTTCCCCAGTGATGGTTTTGCTTGATTTCAACAGCTCATAATAAATAACAGTGACCTGGTTCCACCAAATACATAGCATAACCTTGGCGGCGTGAATATTCAGCCGAGGCGACGACGTAGGAGCATAACTGGACAGTCCCCACGACTTTCTTTTCTTTGGTTTGCTGTAGTAAATCCTTTTTTCATCACTCGCTGCAATATGGCGAAGAAACTGCTTTATTTTTTGTCGCTGAAACAACATTCCTTGACTACAACTCATTTGGAGCCAAAGTTCCTTGCTTTTGAATCATTCCCCACGCATGCTATCGCTTGCAAATGGCTTGGTGGTTAACTTCTAATACCGAAACAAGCTCTATCTGCGTTTGACACGGATCCCCATATATATATTTTTCGTCTTCCTTCACGCAAACGGTCGTCAACTTCAAAATCACCGTCTTTAAACCGACGGAACCAATCTCGACACGTTGCAGCAGCATTTCCGTAAACGTTTTGCAGCTTTCGATGAGCTTCAGTCGCCGTTTTCTTCGATCGAAAGAAGAAAAATCAATACTTCCCGCATATGACGATTATTTGGCACAAAATCATACATATTCACACAACCAAAAGAATATGACGTCAAAAGAAAATCACTATTGTGTAGAGGCGGTAAGTTTACCATATGCCTAAGCTTGGCTCATGAGGTTTAGGTTATGGCAGAATCGGCTAGCACTTACAGTTGGCGACATCTATAGGGGAATTGAGCAGGAAATAAAAGGGAAACAAATTGAACTATATTAGAGCTGATGAACGAAGCTGAAAATATGAAATTTAAGAAGCATATTCCTCTTGAGGCCTATCCACACTTTAATAAAAGATTTTACAAAGATATTATTCTCAGTGAAAAATCATTGACGAGAGGGAACCAATACGTAGCCATTATATAGAAAAAAATGTTGTGGGGACATTGAAGTATTGTTCGAAATAGTAATTATTAGGAGCTCAATCGAATGTGGAATAAAAAAATGGCACTTTCATGTTAAAACCGTTGATGTGAGAATCGTGGAAATTGGCAATGAGACTCCCCTGACAGTGCCAATTATACTACACAATCAGAATTCAACTTCTGATTTAACGTTTACTTAAAATATAGAATCACGCGTACGAAGTTGGGGGCACTTTTTTTATATTATTTTTATAATAATATTTATTATTATTTCATATTTACCAAACAAATTAAAATCTTTGAATTTGGTAATTTCCCCCAAATTCAATTTTATTCCATCATACATATTATGTGTAACTGAGTAAGTGCAAATTATTCAAAATCATTTAACTATTATCATAATACTGTCCTCTAGTCAAGGCAGAATATTTCACACCTACATAGAGAACGTCATCTCACTTGCTTTAAGATTGACATCGAAACAGAAACATTTCCGCAAAAGTAACAAGGATGGGCATACCTACAAATCAGTTTCCTTGCAAAAATTATTAAACTGGTTTTCAATAAAATTCTTTATTTTATTACGCACTGGAAAATGCCATCATATAGTCTATTCTTTATTTTCGGAATTAAATTTTGAGTAAAATACGATACAATTTCTGTGAAACAGTCCTTAAATATCTTCTTTCTTTTCTCTTAGAAACGTAGATAGACTTTAATGTTCGTAGAAAAACGTTTATAATATTCGCTTCCCACGTACATTTGTTTCACTTTACACACACACATATATTCATATACACATACATGCAGTTATGTATACGATATTGTTAATGTAATATTAATAATGTCTCATATTCATTACCTTCTATATAGGCTGGCCGTTATTTGCTCACGAACCATGGAATCCTACAATGTTAGTGTGTGTTAACCAACAACAGAGATTTCAGTCAAGTGAACTGACTTACATATAGTTTCAGCCAATGTTCTTTTGCTTTGCTGCTGAAATATGAGTGGTGACAGAAGGGGCGTCTTAAATTGATTATTTGTTATTAAATTTTATACACTGATTCCTTCGAGTAAAGGTAAAAAAATATACTCAATTGAAGCAAAATTTTAACTTTCTGAAGATCTCCGTTTGGGGAATGTAGAAGGGCCGATTTCTGGTAAATCGACAAATTTGTGTGCTTATGTCATACCAATTGTAATGAAAGGTGTCCAATGGAATGATAGTTATGTAAGATAAACAAGGTAATTTATATTGAAGGTAGCAAAGGAGGCGTGGTTGATTTTCTCATATTTTACACAGCATTATAACGCAGTATAACTGTCAAGAATTTGATTAACTTCATTCTGCGATTTATGGAATTGGGAATGATTCAAAAGCAAGCTACTTGGGTTCCTTATGAGTTGAAGCCAAGGGACGTTGAACGTCGTTTTTTCGTCCGTGAAAAACTGCTTCCGCGACAAAAAAGGAAGGCTTTTCTGCATCGTATCGTAACGAGTGATGAAAAATGGATTCATTACAGCAATCCAAAGAAAATAAAGTCATGGGGGCTGCCCGGTCATGCTACTACGTCGTCGCCTTTGCCAAATATTCAAGTTGTGAAGGTTATGCTCTGTAATTGGTGGGACCAGGTCGCTGTTATTTATTACGAACTGGACGAAACTATCACTGGGAATCGGTATCGAATTTAATTAATGCGATTGAGCCGATCTCTGCGCGAGAAACGCCCAAAAACTCGTAGAGGCACGAAAAAGTGATTCTTCAGCATGACAACGCTCGGCCTCACGTGGTCAAGCCCATTTAAACCTATTTGAAACTGATGAAATGGAAACTCTTACCCCATCCACCATATTCTCTAGATATTGCGCCGTCCAATTATCGCTTGTTCCGTTCGATGGCACACGTTCTGTCTAACCAGCAGTTCTATTCTTTTGACGAAATCAAGGAATGTCTAGATTCGTGAATAGCCTCAAAAGATGAATAGTTTTATTGTGACGGAATTCGAGCTTTGCCACAAAAATGGGAAAAAGTAATAGCTAGCGATGGGCGATACTTTCAATGAATAGCTTTTACAAATATTTTCATAATAAAGTTACATTTTTATAAATAAAAAACAGCGGTACTTGGTTGCACACCTGATAACACTTGTAAAATGTGAAAAAAATATTGACGGCATACTCCCTATTGTGGCACCTTCCATATAAATTACTTAATTTAACTCATACGAGCATACTCGTACATCTGGATTCATACCTTTCGTTCCATTGTAATAAATGCAAAATTGTACATTAATTCAGAGCATCTACTGATGGGAACATCAATGGTATACCGCACTGTATTGCACTAATGCAGAAGGACGTTGGGCGACTGAAATTTCTATATTGGTTTTTAGTGTCAGCTATAACTGCTTGCTTTTATAAACATCCTGTTCACAATTGTTTAGTATTGAATTTTAAAATATGTTCACTTAAGCCAAATATTTTTTAAACTCTATTAATGTCTTTACATTTTTACAACTGATGCGCATGGCTAAAATGTTGTTATAAAATGTGCAAATTTACATATGTTGTTGACGTAAATGTCGATAGCATTCACAAATTTGAATATTTATATGTATTCGTTTTGGAAATACAAAGCTTTAGGTTAAGCACGTACTGCTTTCATTCCCGTTTACCTTTTCACAACTCGCGTAGAAGGAACATTTTGGCGTTTGCATTAAAATGGCTTCATAAACTCATGGACTTTAATTTTATTTATATATATACGAATTTTATATATATATTTATATATACTCGTATATATTTGTATGAATTTTAATTTTATATGTAATTTTATAGCATAGCAAGAAGCTGCTAATAAAATTAAACTGAAATGTTAACATTGGTGTGTAGGATATCCATATCCTTTAACGGTTTGACGAGGCTTATAACAGTTTTCGCAAAATCTGTATTTTTCTGTTGGTAGAAAAACGGGAATAATTCAATTTTGATTTTCTTTGTTAACAAAATGAGTTTACTGAATTTCATAAAAAAAATTCACAAATAGGAAGGTGGTACTTTTATAAGAATATACTATTTTGGTAGCAAAATATTGTATTAAAGCATTTCCAATTCTAGTGTGGTTGTCAGCATTGAGATTCCTACGAAAACCAAAATTAAATGTTGCAAAAATAATTAAATTTGTATGCCATTAATGTTGATCTAAAGAGAACTCTTAGTGTTTCACTAACTATGTTACAGTGTCATGTAGCAGTGTTAGTAGCTAAATGGTTATATTGAAATTTCCGTAATATATCCTAAATGTAGGAAAGCCTCTTCAGCACCCTTAAGTGAAATTGCTTATTATATATGTTCGTAAAGTAAAAATTTGATTATTAGATTGTCTAATAATTACTGAGTGCGATATCGTTTTCCCTTCCTTTTAAGATGACATAGGAAAACTTGAAAGCTTTCAAGTACATACTTTTAAAATCTGACAACAGGAATATAACGACGTTGAACATAACACAGTACACACTTCATATTTCCAGCCATAATTACCATCAGAGACATGTACAATAGAAAGCCACTGAAAGCAGACAACATCATTAATTTTGGCGCACTCAATAAGGCGTACTTTTGCATGAAAAATAAACATTACGTAAATTTAGCGAGAATCTAGAGAAATACTGAGACATCATCATAAACTTCTACATAATAAACAGAACAGACGTTGCAGTCAGATGAATTGGCTTCCATATACCTTCATCCAATACAAAATGGGATAAAACGAAGAAAAATGGAAAGTATTGTGGCAGTTCTTAACGGCTTGATCAATTTTATTCAAATTTCACGCAGATTTTTTTGGAGAGCTTTTGTTTGGACACTCAACATTCCAGGCATAACCAGAGCCGCATAGTTTTGCTCCAAATTACGCTAAACTAAGTTCTGTCAAATTTTTATTGTGCTGCCAAACTATTACAACAATTTGTACGTCAACGATTACGGTTAGCCATTGAAAAAGTCTACGAAAAACATGCTTGAATGTGCCAGTTATCTTCTATAATTTAGGAGATAGGCGATTTAGAACATATTTTACAAAATATATAAACGTTTGCAGTTTTTTTTTTGGCTACTGTAAAGTAAATAGAAGTTCAAATAAAAAGTTCGGATAAATTGTTTTTGAAACACAATTTCAAGTAAACTTTAAAAGAAGCGACTTCATTAAGTTTCGTACGTTAAAACTGACAGAAGTCGCACTTTAAAATTTGTGCAGAATATTGATTTTTTTTGCAACAATAACTGAAAAAGCATATCATTACCCTTTCGCCGATCGCGGAGAAAGTTGTTCAGAAATATATAACATCTTCGTATTATTCTGAAACACAATAAAACCTAGAACACTTTATTCCCAAACGTCACAATTGCCATCGCAGCTCGTTCCAAATATGTGATATTTTTGAAAAAAAATCTATTTTAACATAAAATATTTTTAAACGTACAAGTTATTTTTCAATTGTTTAAATGCAAGTTTACTACTGCATTTGTTTAAAATAAATATGCCAAGTTTGGCACTCAGTTATTCAGAAACAGCGACGATACAAAATCTCATTTTTGCACATTTTTTGGTGATTGTTTGAGAGTTATGAAATTCTTTCAAGAAAATTTTAAAAATATTTATATAGTATAGCCAAATTGCAATGCACTCAATGCATAAATAATTAGTTTAAATATTTTTCTAGATATTGCATATTACAAAGTCTATGGTATACCATATTCTACACAATTCTATGTTTCTGAATGGGAAACTTTCTGGATATTTCATAATTCTACAGATGATAGCGTTATCAAGGATACCCCATTTGAATAAAAAATCCGACAAGCATGTCAAAAAGCTTATAGTCGAATTATATATGTACGATGACGGTTCAAAAACTAACCGAACTGACGCACAGATGGTGCCAGCAGTTTGAAATAAAATATTTTGGTGAAAAGTGGCATCAATCATCAATCAGTTAACGGTCTCAGTGAATTAGTAAATATGGAAAATTTTGCCAATTTTAGCCCACTTAATGTAATTTAATATTTGCATTTGAAAAGTCTCAGTCTAACCTAGATTCTGCTCTAGCGGAGACTGCTCCTTCGTTTATGACTATAAAATATTGTCCAGCAGAGTTTGAACGAGGCCGTACGAACTGCCAAGACGAACACCACAGTGATCGTACAATTGAGGTGTCCACGTCAGACACGGTGCGTGAGCTGGCTGAAATAATAGGTAGTTCAAAAAGTGCTATACATAGTGTATTAGCCGAAGATTTGAAGATGATAAATCTGTGCGCAAAATGGGTGCCGCGATTGCTTTAAGTAGAGTAAAGAAAGGGTCATGAAAATGGGTAGAGTATTTGACGATGTTGCACCGCAAAAAGCTGCAGTTTTGCGTTGATTTATAACCATGGGTGAGGCATGGGTCCATCACTTCACACCTGAGGCAAAGGAACAGTCAAAGCAGTAGACTGGGATGGGAGAATCGTGCCCAAAGTAGGCGAAGACGATTCCATCTGCAGGCAAGCTAATGCGTCTTTTTTTTTTTGGGAGGCGCATAGGATTACTTTTACTGCGTATCTTCAAAAAGGAAAAACTATCAGCGGTGAATATTATGCTAATTTATTGCAGCGTTTAAGTGATGAAATGATGGAAAAAAGGTCCCATTTGGTGTTGTTTCATCAAGACAATGATCAAGTTCACACATATTATTTCGATAGCCAAAATTAATAAATTAAAGTTCGAAATGCTTCATCATGCACCTTATTTACCAGATTTAGTTCCTTCGAACTAATTTTTATTTTAAAATTTAAGAAAATGGTTCGGTGGTAAAAGATTTGCCAACAATGAAGAAGTAGAGTCTGCGGTTGGCGAATATTTTAAGGAGCTTAACAGTTCTTACAGGATACAGAAGCTAATGAATATTGCTGGAAAAAAGGTTATCAAGCTGAAAGGAGATCTTGCTGAAAAATAAAGAAAATTGTTCCCAACTTTTGTTTGTCTTCTCTGTTAGGTTGGCTAGTTTTGGGGACCGCTCTCGTATTCCACATACCTACAAAGCTTGAAAACATTATTATTCATTACAACATGACATTGATATTAAAACATTTTTCTCCAGCGAAAAAGGTTAACAATTTGTTACAAAGAATGGAGGGTAGGAAGTCGTAAACGTTTTTACGAAAGAAATATGAATTATCAAAGTTCACTTTTTGACTTACATGGAAGTAAATATATAATAAATATACTGTTTCTTTACGACACTTTATCTTTTTTATCTTGTTTTTTTTTTTTTAAAGATTATTGGTAATCGACGGCAGTTTTCGGGAGAATAGAATTGGTTTTTACGTAGAGATGAATGAATTAATTGAAAAGTTGTTGTTTCAAAATTTATTATAGTACCTTCACTTGACGACTAAAAATGTATTAAAATGAAGGAAGCGTTTACAGAACCAAATATATTTCGACCAAATGCGTTTCATGTCTTTCTGAACAGATTTTAATACCTTTTTTTAGAAATTCGAGTTTTCTTTGTAACTTCACATTTGTAGTCTAGAGTAAACTTAGAGTTTTATCCATTTTATTGTTTATAATTCTGGGCGCAATTTTCATTTCATTTCATTTCATTTCACTTCATCTCATTTCATTTCATTTCATTTCATTTCATTTCATTTCATTTCATTTCATTTCATTTCATTTCATTTCATTTCATTTCATTTCATTTCATTTCACTTCATTTCATTTCATTTCATTTCACTTCATTTCATTTCATTTCATTTCATTTCATTTCATTTCA
>JAHXMU010000570.1:1135925-1187717 GCA_019455685.1 Philornis downsi
CATTTCACTTCATTTCATTTCATTTCATTTCATTTCATTTCATTTCATTTCAGTTCATTTCGGTCTGTGCACATATAAATCCTTACAGACTAAAAATTGACCTAACATATTTCAAGAAATTTATATACATAAATATGTAAATTATTTTATTTTAAATATAAAAAGAGAAACAATTTAAAGTTTGCCATAATGGCGACAATACAAAGTAGCATACCTTCCCGGTGGACACCCTGTATTATATATAATATTTATAAACAATATAAGTTGAATTTTTTAATTTAAAATAGAATTATTTAGTCTTAGAAATCTGTTAAGATATAATCGAAACAAATATTGAGATGAGTCAAACTCTATGAGTTGATTGGAACCTTGATTCAAGGCATATTCATTAATTTCATTAAGAATATAAAATTCACGATTCAGAGTACTGTTTTTTGCATAAGAAGTAAAGTGGCGAGGTATATCAAAAATATATGTTTGCCGGAGAGACCTTGGTGGAGCGTAAAATGGAATCTGTGCCAAAAGATTAGAACAGCCTAAGTAACCTCCGATTATATTAAAAACAAATAGCGCTATCTGGAAGTTACGACGATATTCTAATGTCTGCAACCCAAGTAATACGCATTTTGAATTGTAAGTTAAGAGAGGTTCTTTAAATCTAAATGAAGAAAGAGCAAACTTTACAAACACAGGCCACATGAATATTGGAATGATGACTCCAAATAATAGCAGCATATTTCAACTTAGATCTGACATGTGATGTAAAAATGATTTTAAATGTATTGGGGTCAGAAAATTCTGAACAATTCTTTTTAATGTACGCAAGAACTTTATACGTCTTAGGAGTAACATAATTGACATGTGGAATAAATGTCAAACCGGAATCGAATAGAACACCGAGATCCAGTTTTAAACAGTTCAACATATAAACTTATAATTCCCCGTAAGCCCTGATAACAATTGATCAAGTAATTGCGCACTTTCTGATGTCTCCCACATAAATTACCGATTTAACCTAAGCATTCTTAGCTGTATATCTTTCTAGCAATTCTACTGAATTCAGTCAAATTTATCACACGTTATGCGTTTGGTCCTTTTTTTGGCAATAAAGTCGAAGAGCATCGTTACCCCCTTTCTGGCACCTCCCATTTAAATTGGCCGACTTATTAAGGTTTAATATTATTTCCGTTGTAATCCCTAATTCGTAGACTGCTGTTACCTAAATTTTTGTTATATGACATTACTCACGTATTCCTAGATTCATATCTTTCTTTCTTTTTCTTTCATTTAATTGCACTAAATTTATTGAAATGAAGTATGCATCAGACATTAAGCTATTAGTTCTGAAAATAAAAATGTCAGAGTATTTTTCAATACGTTGCCGCAAATGACGGCTATAGCAGTCCGATCTTTGGCGATACGTGGCAAACGACGGTAATAGCCGTCGTACACATCTTAATCAAAAACAAAACGAACATCGCTAGTATGAAGTGTACTGACGCATACACTTATTAGTTATTGAGTAATACAGGAAAAAACGTGTAACATGGCAGACAGCATATTTATTACCCTTTTATGCGTCTTTCCATGATTTACCACTTGAAAACAAATGACGGCTATAACAGTCGTTCACGACGGCAATAACGTTTGGTTGTCGTACCAAATGTTCAGTACATTTCAGTTCATGCAGTTGTTTTGCAAGTATTTTTAACTAAAATTTAAAAAAACTAAATTTTTATGTCGAAATAGAGAGATAAACAAATTTTTATTTTTTTATCATACCTCGTATTACGGTATCTCATATACAAACTGACAGATTTATCAAACATCAGTAATTTCTCCATAATTTTTAAATTTTAGAAAGTACCTATTTATACTTTTATTGCGATTTCAGCGAATTACTTTTCCTTTCTGATATCCCTCATAATTTGGCATCAAAGCAAAAGAAGATCGGTTAAAAAATATGTATAGGATTATCCATTTTTCGGTTTCAAACGTAAAATGGAAAAAAAACTCACTATTTTTTTTTATGAAACTTTTATATCATTATAATGCTTGCCAATATGTACGAAATGCGATATCATTTAAATGGCCGCCTCTGGATTGATTGCAGCAGTGGATCGTTGATCCTTTTCAGTCAGGATACAGAGGTGGTGATAGATTGGTAGAGATGATTGATATGATGGCAGGGAGAGTAGCGGGTATACCTCTCTCGTTGTATATGTGGAATTAAAATATTGGAGTTTATTGTGATATATCCAATAACTTTGATCTTTAGGAGAACCAATTTCACAGTTGGTTTCTATCAGAGAATGAAAAATTAGAACTTGTAATTTGGATCATATAATTTCACATAACTTGTAATTTTTGCACGATCAATTTGATTACATATAATTTCACAGTTATGCGAAATTTCACAGTTATGTGAAATTATATGTAATCAAATTGATCGTGTAAAAATTACAAGTAGTGATAAATAAAATATGAAAATTAGAATTAGTGCCAATTCAAAGGAGGTTTATTCAGGCAACGAGTTGTGCTTACTAGTTGAGATCTGATTTGTAAGTTATTTTTGCTCATTACAGAACTTCCGACAACAGTTAATTTCACATGTTACAATTCAGAATTCAGCTACATTTAGTACACATATTCTCACTAATGGAGTTATGTAACCACTTCAAGGGCAAAAATTTGAGTTCATTCACAATGATATATAATGTGCAAAACAAAAAAAAAATGGTTGATGTTAATATAAATTAAATGGCAAATTCAGATATGTATAATCGTAAAATTATAGCTAAAATATTGAAGTTTAGACTGTCAGTTTTTGAAAAATCATGAAACAATGACACCTGTAGACCATAATGAATACAAAACAGTCACTTTTTTCGGATGCAATGATTTTTCTGCAAACACTTCTGAGTTCTCCGAGCCCCATATGCAAAAATTTTGCTTGTTGACGTAACCAACGAATGAGAAATGAACTTCATCGCTGAAGAACATTTTGTTCGATTGGAAGCCCAAGTTTGAATCATCATTTTTGTAGTAAGTTTTATCTATTTTTAACCATTTTTCGGTTGTTAAACGATACATATTAGTAAATGGCAAATAATAAAAACCTAACACTTCAGCTGACTGGCATTTAACAGCTGATAGACTTGCCAGACCGGCAACGTTTCCAATCCCTTCAAAGTCGACACTAATAAAATTTTATGGGACTCATGGAATTATACAGACCAGATTTGGTGGTAATTCTGTATATGTTGCTTTTGCACCAAATTACAACTTTCAATCAAATACTTGTTTTTTCTCCAATTTTTACGTGGAACAAAACACTGTTCCGCTATCAGCTTTCTATGCGTTTGTTTATATGTATATGTTTTTAAGTCTGTTAAATAGTGTGTCTTACTTAAATTCTCCATCGGTAACTCGATATCAATTTCCAATTCTTTGCTTAAATTTGCAATAAATAATAATTTTATTGCAACGGAAAGCAACCAAGCCATTTCAGATATTATTTTCGTGCCCATTTGTAAGCAAAATTCAAGCGTTATGAGAAGCAGTCTTGTATGTGATTTATATCATTTGCGCATATTGTATATTGAGACTTATTACCCTCACAAATGAAAACAAAAAGTTGATTTCAGCACATATTTTATATTCGCAACTGTGCTCCTATTACAACCCACCATGTGTGGTATCAAATGTCACATGAAAAATAATCTCATTTGGTATCAACAAACCTCATCAATTTATTATAATTTATGAGCTGTTTATTGCCTCTTTAACAAGTACTTTTGTCATACCGTATGAACAAAGAACATTTGTCTTTAGCCAGAAATTGTGTCTTTACTATATGATAAATCGGTTATGTCATCAGGTGGTATATTTAAAACAAGCTTATTTGGCTTCCTGAAAATGTCGCTGTTTCAACAACCATCATTTAACAATTTCCATATAAAATGAGCTTAGCGGCAATGCTGTAATTACTTTTAATATGTGTTGCATTGAAAAGAAAAACAGTTGCCACTATGAAAAACTACATTGACATACACTAACATTAACAGTTTCAAAGTATTTTTTCCGTAAAAATAATTAAAATATGATTTGTCGAATGTAAGGCTGGAGACTAATTAATGAGGGCAAACCCTCCCACATCTTAACAAACTTTACATGTATTGAAATTATATATCATTTGCAACTTTGGTAAACGTAATGGGTACAACACAATATTTAAGATATTTCGACTCCAACAACGTACTGCGAATGAGTGAAACAAAATGAATATATGGATATAATATTGTTATATCCTCCCTCCTCTGTTCAGAAGATGAACGGTTTTACCATTTACAGTTGTGATCACAATTGTAGCAGTATCACAATACCTCACATACAAGGATTTCTATAATTTTATATTACACCAGCAAGAGTACATTAAAGTTGAATTATTCTGCAACTTGTTTAGCACTGCTGGGAATAATAATCTTGTTCATTTTCACAACTGTGATTTTAAAATTTTCATTATAATTTTTCTATCTCATATCCGGTTGAGTTCCACGCGTTCCAAACAAAGGTTAAATAAAACATACTTGAAGCTGTGATTTAGATGAAACTTATTATTTCACTTAACGCTTAGACCTTGCCATTATATACGAAATACAGGGTGTCGCTCGGGAAGGTATAATGCTTCGTTTTGCCGCTATTTTGACAGTTCATATTTGGCAGTCGTGAAGTAGAGAATTTGCAAATTTATTATGGAAATATTCGATAAATCAACGTGTTTTAATCGTTAAACATTTTATTAAAATCAATCATCGATTACTAAGACGATGACAAAGTTACGTGAAATTTTTGGGAGACGCACTGTTTATCGTGTAGTGAATGGTTTCGAAGAAAGAGGATCTGTAGCTGATAGGGCGATGCATGGACCACAACGTATTGCAAGATCGGCCGAAAATATTACTGCTGCTCAAGGAAGAGTTCAAAACAATCCATCAACCTCAATTCAACGCCGTGCTCAGGAGTTTAGTCTTCAAAGAACAACTTTGACCACAATTTTGCACAAGGATTTGCATTTTTTTCCATTTAAGATTCAGTTGACACAAGGACTTCTTCCACAAGACCACTTACGCCGCCGTAAATATGCCAATAGGATGTTATCAAAAATCATAATGAGTGATGAGGCACATTTTCATTTGAATGGATATGTGAGTAAACGGAATAGTCGGTTTTGGGCAATGGAAAACCTTCAAATTATTCATCAGTCACCTTTCCATCCATTAAAAGTGGCAGACTGGTGTGCAATTTGGTCAGGAGTTATCTTTGGATCTTACTTCTTTGAAACTGAAAACGGCGTAATGGTAACTGTCAATGGGGAGCGATATCGGGATGTGATTGAAAACTTTTTAACGCCACAACTTATTTCAAAAAATGATGATGCTGATTGGCCTCCACGGTTGCCTGATTTGACTGCTATGCTTCTTTTTGTTTGGATATCTGAAAAGCAAGGTTTATGCAAACAACCCGGAAATGCTTAAGCAACTCGAGCAAAATAATCGTGATGAAACTAATAAAATACTGCTTGAAATGTGTGAGAATGTAATGAAAAATGTGCTCAAAAGGGCTCACATTTGTGAGGCTAACAGAGGCGGACATTTATCTGATATTGTATTCCATGCATAATTGCCGACATTAAAAAAAACATTTGTCAATATAAGATCTAATCTCTTTCTTTTAATCAAAAATTATACACAAAAAATAGTATACTTTCCCGACGGACACCCTGTACAACGTCATTTAAATGACCGCCTCTGAATTGGTTGCAGCAGTGGATCCTTTCGAGGTAGTTTTAGATCACTTTTTCGCACATTTCCACCGGTATCTCGGCAATACCTTGACTAATATTGATTTTCAAATGCTCCAATGTCCTGGGGATTATCTGCAGTCTTTGACGTAGCCCCACAAAAAAGTCAAAGCGGCATGATCTTGATGGAATCTTCTCATGCAATAAAGCCAAAATCGGTTGTGTTGTGTTGCTCGTCCAACTGTCTTTTTGAAACCACATATCGTCTAGTTTAAAATCTTCAATTCCAAGCCAAAAAAAAAGTCGGTTATCATACGGCCAATGTGCTCTGGATTGAAATTTAGATTATCCGTCATAATTTCGCTAACAGAAGCGATATTTTCGGCTGTGCGCACATTGCGATGATGCACAGTACTGACCACATCTGCAACGCTTCCAGTCTCTTTAAATTTTTTTTACCACTTTTGTAGCAAATTTTAACTAGTTTTATGCGTTCTTCGGTTGTTAAACGGTCCATATTCGTAAATGGCAAAGCTTTTACTAAATAAATAACACTTCAGATGACAGGTGACAGCCTTGCTAGACCGACGGTTTTGAAACAACTAAATGGATAATCCTCTTTAATCACTGCAGTACTTTAGTTTAGACGATGGCACCGTGTTTGATGCCTTCCGACTATGGTTTTTTTTTCCTGGAAAGGCGATTTCCATAAAATCTAGAGAAATGTGTTCCTCGAGTTTTGTCATTTTAACTGCGGCATTTAGATATACTCCATTGTTAAAGTTTTGTCTCATATTTGTTAGTAAATCCTGAACTCTCAATTTCATGACTAACTCCAGCTGTTTGTTTCGTTGCAGTGTCATATTTTTGTGATATTTTGAACTGTTTAATCCTCTCAAAATTGAAATTTCGGAATACACATTCCAATCGCAAGCCTAAGACGTAATAACAATGTTCATATTAATTTTGATAATTCCATCATTAACCGTCTGTCCAGGCCGATAGTTCAATTCTTGTTGACATTCTTCCACTTAAACACTTTAAATCAACTAAAAATGAAATAAAACGTGGATGCTGATTATTTGAACGAAATCGCCTTCAGCAAAAAGAAAGATATCTTGATAATCAAAAAAGTTAAAGATAAATGTTATCGGTGCAAAAATTTCCATCACTTGAAATAGCTTATATACGAGTATATCTGCATCCGTCCTTCACTGCATCCATTTAAGTTCGTATAAAAGTAGTGGGACTTGGTAAACTGTAAACCGTAACCTAAAGGAGGTGGCAATATAGTCCACATTCATTTGCATTACTAAATACGTTTTGCACGCTAAATTACACGGAATTTGGTATATCAGTTAAATCTTATAATTTGTGTGGGAGTTACTGGAGAGAGAGTGGTTATACGGCCAATTCTTTAAAATTTTACCGACCATTACATTGCAATACAATTAGCAACATTTTTAGTAACTACAGTCCTTGAATTAGAGGTATCAATTGCATGCAAGATATGAAGCTTAGTATATACGGGTTAAATCTGTCAATTATATAGGCGATACCAGAAATCGGTCAATTTTGTCAAATTATGTAAAATATAATGTTCCGCAATAACAGAGTTGACTGTATTAATGAATTTTATTTTAATTGATATTTATTTAATTCTATTTTATTTTATTGTAATTAAATTTCTTTTTTATAAAGCAAAGTTAGTTCCGTTTTAAATTTTAAAGCATTGTTTAATATTTGAATCAGAGAAGGACAAGCGATCCAAAGACGAGCAGTGCATATAAAGAATTGCCTCTCTGAGATACGAATTCCATAAATTTATTGTATAATTTTCTTATTTCTGTTGGTCATAACAAAAGTATTTTGGGACGATAAGCCTCAGCATCAGCAATAGACTTTTAAATTGCAATGAAGTTTCGAAATTGATTTATGGAGTTATATATTTAGTGGCTGCAAAATCGACGCTCTGGCAACGATTTCAGCTGTTCAATATCCGTCATTTGAAGTGTTATTTACTTAGTGAGAGGTTTGCCATTTACGTATATGGATCGTTTAACCACCGAAGAACGCATAAAAATAGTTAAAACTTACTACAAAAAGTGGTGATTTAAACGTGAGCTTTCAATCGAACAACATTTTCCTCAGCGATAACGCAACGTCAACAAGCAAAATTGTCGCATATGGGGATCGGAGAACCCAGAAGTAACTGTGGAAAAGACGTTGCATCCGGAAAAAGTGACTGTTTGGTGCGAATTATGGTTTGGAGGTGTCACTAGGCCGTATTTTTTCGAAAATGATGCTGGAGTATCCACAGCTACAACCAAGCCAGAGGCGGTCATTTAAATGATATTGTACGAGTATTTCGTACACAATGGCAAGGTCCAAGCATTATAATGAAGTAAAAGTTTAATCGAAATCATAGCTTTATTAGTGTTTTAACTAACTTTATTCATTATTATTATTATAAGCAACTTTTTGTTTGCATCTGAGTTCGTTCTAGAATTTGTTTTGTGTTTTGCCTAAAATTACTGTCTGAATTATATCTCATATTGTGCATGGATGGCTAATCAATCGATTATTATTCATACAAGTTATAAAAGCTTATAAACGTTTAAAATTGTTGGAAGTTTTTTCTTAAAAATATAAATTCTGAATTTGTAAAAAGTTGCATTAATGTTATTCTTCTATATTAGTTATTCCCCTAAAGTTAAAAAAAAAATCTATTGTTTTGTTAAATAATGTTGCAGAAAAAAGCCAGATATTTATGACCACAGATGTAAACTATGGCAGGCATTCACTCAAAAGAAATCCAATTTCCCCATTTCATTTTGCAAAGAAATATATCGTGACTAAATACTATATACATATGTATGTATATTTGTGCGTATTTGGCTATCTATGTGTGTATGTGAAATCTCCCACTATGGTATTAAGCATTCCCTTCTGCCATCCAACACACAACTTTCCTCAGAAAGTTCGTAAACAGGCTGTTGAAATGGTAGTGGCATTTGGAATGAATTTAACGGTTCCGGGATTATAGCCTTAATAATTCCTTTTCAGAATTTGTACAAATACATGTGCATATTTGTATATACATATAAATAAATAAGAACACACATGTGGTGGATGCGCAGCAAGAAGCAAATATTAATACAAAATTATGTAAAGGGAACATCCACTTAATTCTCTCGTGCTCTCATACCTATTGGGATGTCTTCGGTTATGGGCTTGCTACATGTATAAAAACATAAAATGTAATGCATGTCATTAAGTTCGGTGCTATCTTTACTAATAGGATAATAGGATTTCAGGCAAGGTGACGATGGCAATTAGTTACATATATCGTACTTAAGTCACAAAGTAGGTTGTTTCTAAGAACATTAGATCATTTCCATTCCACAAAGCACATTTGCGAAACAAATAGGATTGGCAAAAGCAGAATGGGGGAATTCAATTGAGTTTGTTTGAGGCTGCGTTATTCAAAACTAAAGCAGAAAATCGGCCTTCCCATTTGTTATTAAAAATATAAGGCAATATTTTCAAACATATCCGAATTGTAATATACTCCTGTATAGTGGAGGGGATGTTCCACAAATTGTAATCATCAGGAAGCGCAAATGAGCAGATGTTTCTTCCTCTTTTTAGGTAGCGACTAGAATAGACATGCTTATCTATCATACGCCGCCTGTAGAAAATAATTCCAAGCGTTTCGATCTTCTGCGCTTCTCCTCCAGTTCGTCATATCAAGTTTCGATAGTGTTTCAAAAGCCTGGTCCTTCCAACGGGTTTTGGTCGCCCCCTTCTCCGCCGTTCATTGAGTTCATTGTCGAGAACTTCCCGTAGCGGAAAAATTGGGGCCACCCGCGCAACATAACCCAGTCAACGCAATCGCTGTATATTAATGCGTTTGAGCACGTCGATGTCGGTGTACAGCTCATCGTTCATGCAACGGCGATGCTCTCCGTTAACGATAATGGGCCCATATATTTTCCGGAGTATTTTCCTCTCGAACACTGGCAATACTGATTCATCGGCTGGCGGCATAACCCAGGATTCTCCGCCATATAACAAGACGGGTAGAATCAACGTCCGGTACATTCGGATTTTTGTTTGTCGAAAGATGACATTACCATTGAATCGCTTGCTTAGCCCAAAGTAACATCTGTTATCAAGCAATACTCTCCTTTTTATTTCCATGCTGACATCAATCGTTTTGTTTACAACGGTAGATGAATTCCTCAACCACTTCAAAATTATAGTTGTCAAAGAAGTAGACTCTTTGTTCGTTGAAAACAATAACTTTTGTTTTGTCCTCGTTTACCACCACACCCATTTTCTTTGCTTTCTTCTCGATACTTGAGAAGGCTGCAGTAACATCTCGCAATTTTCGGCCAATAATGTCTACGTCATCTGCATATGCGAGTGACATGTGGCTTTTATTAAAGACGGTACCACCGGAAAGTTTTATCACATCCGCCGTATTCTCCATATATTGCGCCGTCCGATTATCATTTGTTCCCTCTGATGGCACATGGTCTGACAGACCAGCAGTTCCACTCATATGACGACATCAAAGAGTGGATAGCCCCGAAAGATGAACAGTTTTACCGTAACGAAATTCGAGATTTGTTAGAAAGATGAACGATGAACAATATTTTTTGCAATGAATCATTTGTAGACATGTTTTCATAATAAAGTTGCATTTTAATAAAAAGAAAATACGGCGAGAACTTAGTTGCGCATCTAATACTATGAGGAAACCTGGTGAGAAAGAGTGGCTACATCCGAAAAACGGAGAGGGTGGAATCCATATCTGTTAGATCCATTATGTTAGATGAGCTCAGTAATAATGTAACAACGGCTTATCTGAATATGAGTTCTGAGCGCTATGGCCGCAGGATAACTAAAATTTGTTGGCTGGCAATTGAATATTATGAACTGGACGATATGTGCTTTTAACAAGACGGTGCGACCGTTTATGGCTTTATTGTGAACTTTATATGAGAAGTTTGCAGAAAGCGAAGTTTTACGTTATGGCGGCGTCAGTTACCTACCAAGATCATGCGATTTGATGCCATTACAATTTTTTTGGGACTACGTCGGAGGCCGTAACATTTGTCAAGTTATCGCACAGATACCGCCCGAAATGTGTGAAAAACTGATCGAAATTTATCTCAAAACGATCCACTACTCCAATCTATCCAAGTGCGGTCATTTTGACAGAGACTGTATTTCGTACATAATGGCAAAGTCCAAGCATTGTAATGAAATAAAAGTTTCAACGAAATCATAGTCTTATGTGTATTGTATTTAACTTTACTTTTGAAACCAAAAATCAGATAGTACATTAAAAGACAACATGTATTACTGAAAAGGATATTTAACAAGGATGATGCCTTAAGCGGTGCGAATTTAGCAGTTCGACTATTGACGGTGCCGTGAACCGGAATATATATTAACATAGTTGTTCACGTCATGAACGTTAAGCTATCCAATTTATTTGGTTATCCCTAACATTAAACTAGATCTCAAGGTATTTTTACTGTACATTTTTGGTAAATGTGCGTTCATATATGTATAGAAAATACATTCATAGTGATGCGTTTCATTGCGCCATTGTGTACCCTGAAAAGGGTTACTCTTTGTTATTATAAGAAAATAGGATTCATTGTTTCCCACTTCAAAACATTTCCCATTAATAAGATTATTATCCCACTTCAAAGACATTTTCTAGTAATCCAACGTTTTGTACCTGATATCAGATTTGTGTAAAGACTTAGTGGTATTCCCCTTTGTGGGTTCAATCGCTGAGAGGAAGAAAATACTTCTGAGCGATGCCTATGGTTGTGGGCACCTAATTAAGCCAGAAAGGGTTAATTAGGTAACAGCATACAGCAAAGGCATAAAATAAATTCTAAAATTATATTTTGTTTGTATATTTTCTTTATAAATATTATAAATATACACTCACATACTCGTATATTGTGGAAGTTTAGTTCATTACTTGATACAGAAAAAGTGTGATCGAAGGAAGAAGACATGTAAATTCATAAACACTTTAAACCCCCAAAAAAATTGCAGAGCTCTTTAAAACGATTAGTTGGAAGTGGATCTAGAGAAACAAATTGAAAATAACAAAATAACGCTGAAATCTCCAATAAGTGTGTACTTTTCGGAAAGGTTATTTACATTCCTTTGATGAGATGACCCATTATTAATGACAAAATTTTTTGACGATAATTTTTTTTTTTATATAACTTCCAATCGTGTCGGCATTATAACCACAATTTTTTTAAATTTTCAAAGATTTTAGATCCCCAGGTTTCTTAAATTCTAACTTAACCTTTGTTTATTTGCCATTTACATTCTAATTATTGCGTCTTCAACCGAAGTAGTGAAATCTTATCCACATCACTTGTTGACGTTTAAAGAACCAAATATATTCTGGCTGAATCTTTTTGACGACTTTTAAAGTCGATTTAGCGGTGTCCCTCTGTCTGGTTGACAGATATGATACCCAAATCTTTATGAAGTTAATTAGAACTTGGCAAAGTCTCATATCTTGCTACATTGTAGAATAATACTGTGACTCTGTTGACCTGCCCTTTCTGGTATGTCCTTTACAAACAGAACGATTTTCCAAACTTTTCTTGTTCTCGTCACTGCTAACTCATATGTTGCAGTAGTTACATGTCTACATGTTGTCCATTGTATTACTTTATTACCTTTGCAAAATCTTGAAAAACTCAATTAATAAATTAATAATCGTAATAGTGCTATTCATTACACTACTACGTAAATTCTGCTATCTCCCATTCAAATGACGGATTTAATCTATAGATTCCTAGTTCCATATCTTTCAAGAATTTATCTTAAATTCAGTAAATTTGGCACGCATCGTTTGTTTGATAAACAATCTCCTGAACAGCCCCAGACTGGCACTCTTTATGAAGGCTTCCACACAAACTGACAAATTTCATAATTTCATCCATAATTTTTAATGAGTGTGCACCTAACCAAGATTTTTTCCATTGCTTTCATTGATAATTCTCTGTAAAACTTAAGTATCCGGTTTAAGCTACATATTTTTGGTTCAAATCTCTCAAGCGATCAAACTGGTGAATGAAAATCGGTAGCATCTCAACAACTTTTCTGGTATCTTCCATACTAATTAGCCGTTTCCCCTCTGATTACTAATTCATAGAATGCAGTTGTTTAAATTTTTGTCAAGAGCATAGCATTACGAGGGCAGTCCCAAAACTAGCCGAACTAATAAAGAAGACAAAAAAACTGGGGAACAGTTTTCGCTATTTTTAAATATAATATCGTTTTAGTCCCTAACATTGATATTCAATAGTTTATGTGCCCTGTTTGTATTAAGAACTGTCAAACTCCTTAAAAGAGCCATTCACCGCACACTCCACCTCTGCGTTGTTGGCAAATCTTTTGCAACTGAGCCATTTTTTCAAGTTTTGAAACAGAAAATAGTCCAAGGGTGCTAAGTCCAGCAAAAAAGGTGCGCGATAAAGCATTTTGAACGTTAATTCATAAATTTTAGCCATCGCAATAATGGACGTGGGAACTCAAGCATTGTCTTTTTCGCCAAATGCGGCAATTAGCATAATATTTGACGTTGATGGTTTTCGTTTCTGAAGATGATCAACAAAAATAATCTTATGCGCATCAAAAAAAAAACGGACGCCAAGAGCTTGTTTGCAGATGGAACCGCCTTCGCCTTATTTGGACACGATTTTCCCATTCCATTCTACTGCTTTGACTGTTCCTTTGTCTCAGGTGTGAAGTGATGCACTCATGTCTCATCTATGGCCGTAAATCAAAACTTCAGCTTTATTACAGTGAAACATCGTCAAACGCTCTACTCAAACATCTTCACAACACTGTTTTTACTCTACTGAGAGCAAGCGCGGCACCCATTTTGCGCACAGATTTATCACCTTCAAATCTTCGTATAATTCTTTTTGAAATGCCTTTCATTTCAGCTAGCTCACACACCTTCAGCCGACGATCATCCAATACCATTTTGAAAATTTTCTTAACCGTGTCTGGCGTGGACACCTCAGTTGGTCGACCACTGCAGTATTGGTCTTGGCAGCTCGTACAAATGGAAATATTGAATATTGAATTATAATACATAACGGTGACCAATTTTTTCCTGTTTACAAACTCACTGAGATCGATTACAAAATACTGAACAACGTGGCGCCTTGAAACTTAAAACATACGACTATGTTGCCACTTTTCGCCAAAATAATATTTTTTCAAACTAACAGCATCATCCATACATCAGGTCGATTAGTTTTAGAAACGCCCTCGTAAAACGGCTGCTATAGTTTGAAACCACGCCGTATAGCCACATCTTCTTTGGTAACTCTATACAAATTACCTAATTTACGCCACATATTCCCAGATTCATATCTTTCATTAAATAAGGATATAGAGATCATTTAGTAAACTTGATGAGTTGTCACGCCCCTTACAGAAACGCACATCTGAATTGACCGATATAGCAAACATGGAGCGCATCGGTTGTTTCTCACATCCCTCAATTTGTAATAACTTTTACCGCACCGACATTATTTAGAATTTTATATTGAAAGAAGTCTCTACAAGCTATTATTTGTCTCAGGATCGTCATTTCTTAAAATACGGACCCATAATGTTAATTTTGAATAGAGCTCAGCTTAGCTCCCCTGTAAATTCTAAGACCTAGAACGCAGCGGTTTGAACTTTTATCTATAATTTTGATATGTAATTTTTGGTAAAACCTGAATAAATTGATCCGTTCACTTGTCTTGGAGATATCATATACATATGTTTTCATTTCATTTGATACGTTAAAAATGTAACACCCGGCACATTTTTGAGCCGATTGAGAGATGTCAACCTGTCCGGCCTGTTTGGCTGGAAGAAATAAAAACTACCGTACGTCTTTTAAGAACTTGGCACGGCCTAATATTTTCCCATATCTTAGTCGTGGATTGTAAATGAGCAATGTGCGGCCACCCTTCAGTACCTCTTACACAACTTAGTCGATTTCCCGAAATTCAACTCTTTTTCTATAAATTCTAATTCGGAAAATTTTGAATCCATAATTTTGATCAATCCATAATCATCCATAATTGATCGGTTAACTATAATTCTCCCACACAAATGACGGAACTGTTTTATATTACGAATTAATATAATATAATAGAAATCTTGTTTAAATTAAAATTACAGAAAATCAAATGGCCGACATAAACCATATATCTGTGCTTAAAAGGAAAAAGGATTTAACACAGATTTTGTTATGAAACATTAATATAATTAATGTAAACTACTATTTTATTAAAAAAACATATCGATTACATTAAAATTTAAAGATATTACATAATTTAAAAAAAAAATAAAACGGTGTTTTGAAAATTCATTACAACTTCTTTACTGAAATAAATTGTGACATTTGCAGTGGACTTAAATATGCATCTAAATAAGAATAACAAAAAATGTAAATCTACTTCACTTAAGCTGTTTTTCCTTGTAAGTACAGATATTACTAGATTCTAAACTAAACTCCGTCAAATTTGGTATAAGTGAAGTGTTTGCTGGGGTAATATTTGATAAAGAAAATGGATCGCATCGTCATGTCCTCTCTACTATATACTGATGGTTTTTCGAAATACAATTTTTTTCTCCAAATCCAAACTCATAGACTGCGTTGACCCAAATTTCTGTTCATTGCATTTCTTTGCAGTGTCTGGCATATTTTTGATAAAATTCGAGAAGGTAACCACGTCCTTCTGCTACCTCTAAAACAAACAATTATAATATAATAGTAATAACAAATAACCCGCATATTCTTAGCTTCATATCTTTCAAACAGTTGCATTCAATTCAGACAAATTTGCCGCGCGTTGTGCAGTTTCTAAACTTAGTTCAGTTATTTTCTTTATTTTAGTTCTGTAAGTAAAAATGGACTACAGTACTATGCCCACTCGCATACGTTCCATGTAAATTAACTGATTTTGCCACACTGAATTTCCCCATCTGTGGTTTCTATGGTTCTGTTATCACCCATGCAAATTATCTAATTTAACTCTTATACTCCTGGTTTCGTATTATTCATTCAATTGTAGTAAATGCAAAGTTGTGCACTAATTAAGAGCACCTTCTGGCACTCCATAAGCTTTCGCAGCGCAACGCAGAAGGACCTTGGCTGAAGATATTTGTAAGTCAATTCGGCTGACTGAAATTTCTGTACTGGTTAAGTGTTACATCCAACAGCACTAAACCAATATAACCTATGTCACGTGTGGTCATCAAAGACTACAGACATATATTTTTGCTCCTCAGCAATGTTTATAACCGAAATTGAAAAAAACAACTATAATGTATTTTAAATATATATACAAATTCTTTCGTAATTCTGCTCTTTAATCTAATTGACGAAATCAACTTTTGTCCCTGAAGTTTTTTGTTGTTTGTGTGTTTCTTTGTTTGTGGGGAAAACATATGAGAGTTTTTAATATTAACAACATATAGAGCTTCCCAGCAAAAACAACGTATCCAAGGAAACAAACCTTCATCACATTTTGTGATGAAGTGCAATTTATGGTACATCGCTCCATATGTTCACGAGTGATGTAGACGTAATGAAAATTCAGAACTTTCAAATGTTTCTTCAGAGAAAAAATGTTCCATAGAAAAGTATTTCTCCCATATAAATAATTGCACTAAAATTACATATACAATACTTTTAGAAAAATATCCTGTTTTTATCACAAAATTTGCCCGCATATTCCGATGGATTCGGTTTTGAATGAATTTTCCACAGAAAAACAGTAGACAGGTACTGAGCTGGAAAGGCCTCTACTGGTCATTAAGATCGAAGCTTATACCTCCTGTGACATAGATATCCTTTCACAATATTGGAGACGAACATTAGCGACATAGAATCCTATGGCAAATATTGAGTATTAGTAGAATTTACAAAAGGAATAACACACTTAGTACACTGGTCATTATATATAAAGAAGGATAAACAAATATTTTCCCCAAAAACTTTAAATTGAGCTTCTTTGCATAGGCTTTCAAAAATTATATCTTTGCAGCACATTATCACCCCTAAGAGGTATATTTGGGAGTATTTCATATTAACATGTTTTGCTTTTGCTGTTAGAAATTATAAATGGGAACCAAAACAATGTTTTCAAGTACTTCATTGCCGTTGTTTTGGAAGTGGTTTAAAAATGCTTCGTTGCATGCGCAAACATGCACAAATTGAATCCACAGAAACGGTGGAAATGTGTGTTTTTGAATGACTTCCATTCTTTTTGCTGGGTTTTGATCATCAACATACTTCGCAGAGTTGGCAGTAATTTAAACATGTCTCGGTGTATACGATACTTGATACAATGAATATCATTGAAAAGTTGTCTTGTTTGAAAGAAAATTTCCATTTTAAATGTAGCTACTTTGACAACGTATATATTCATGTTTACGTGACAACATTGCGTGTGTCATTTTTGTTTCAATATTGTGCCCAACGCGTTGTCACCATGTCGCCAGGAAACGAAACTGAAAAACCGGTTAATTGGTCGTATGTCACAGTTCGAACGCCGGGTTTTCGAAAGGTAAAATTAAAAATTGAATTAATTAATTTATGTTAAATGTTTAATATCGTAAAGTAGATATACATCCACTCAACACGAATTTTCTGAGGTGCAAATGTGGGTAGAGTGCCAGAAGAGACGTGGTAATCACTAGGATTTTCTCAGGATATTGCACTAAAATTTTATAACCTGCAGAAGTGAATCTTCACAACTTAAGGTATTCCGTTTAAAAGTTATAGAGACACTATAGATTTTTGAAAAATTGTCTAATTTATATGTATGTGAGGTACTCTATGGGGTTTGGTAATTCACATTACTTTCATTCGTAGGACTAAGTTTGCTAACAATGCAATATTTGTCAAATTATAGAAAATTTAATGCAATTAACTGAATGAATCAAAAGTATGAATCTACGATTATACGGATATATGGATTATTTCCTCTATTTTTTACATAGCTTTCTCTGCAGAGCGAAAATTTAAGTTACTGCAGTATTAGAATTAGGGGGAAGAGTTGACTACTTAAATAGAGGCACCACAGTGGGGAGCAGCACTTCAGTCCATAATCATTATCTAGAGCATAACATTTGCTACACTTGACAGAATTCTGTGCAAGTACTTGATGCATAAAAGTTAAAGTTTATACGGATTGCATCGATCATTTATCAGAAAGGGACACGGTTAGTCAGCCGATACCTCTCGAGCGTCACACAACATTACAAATCGTTTTCAGAGTGATTTCTAGCCAAGCATTTAATGAATACCAAGATTAATTGGCAGTAGTGCTTCTGAATGAAGGATAGAAATGAAAGAATATACGACGGTGGTCCCAAAACTAGCCGAACTGACGTATAGGTAGTGCCACTAGTTTGAAAAAAGAATATTGTGGTAAAAAGTGGCAACCTTATAAAGCACACGTTTCAAGTCTCAAGGCGCCACATAGTTTAATATTTTTACTTAAGCCATTAAAAGTAGAAGATCTTAGTAAATTTGTAAATATGGAAAATTGGTCACCGTTATGTAATTCAATATTTCCATCCGAATGGTCTTAGTCCAACCAATATTAAAGCCGAGCTACAATCCACTCTGAAGGAGTCTGCTCCCTTGTTTACGACTGTAAAATATTGGATAGCAGGACAAGGCCGTACGAGTTGCCAAGACGAACACCATAGTGGTCGATAATTGAGTTGTCCATGCCGGACACAAAATGGTATTGGATGATCGTCGGCAGAAGGTGTTGAAATGATAGGCATTTCAGAGAGTACTATATATCGTACATTAACCGCAGATTTGAAGATGGGTGCCGCGCTTGCTTTCAATAGACAAAAAACAGCGTCGTGAAAAAGTTTCAGTAGAGTGTTTGGCAAAGTTTCACTGCAATAAAGCCGAGTTTTTCCTTCAATTTATAACCATGGATAAGGCATGGGTCAACTACTTCACTCCTGGGACAAAGTAAAAGTCAAAGCAGTATACTGGAATGGGAGAATCGTGTCCAAAGAAGGCGAATACAGTTGCATCTAGTGGCAAGATCATGACACAGCTAATATTATGTCAATTTATTGCAGCGTTAAGGTGATGAAATTATAGAAAATGGTCTTTGGCGGAAAAGGAAAAAATGTTCCAGTTCACACATCCACTATTGCAATGGCCAAAACTAATAAATCGAAGTTCGAATTGCTTCATCATACACCTTATTTACCAGATTTAGCTCCCTCAGATAGTTTTCTATTTCCAAACTTGGCGGTAAAAGATTTGACAAGAATAAGAAGGTGGAGTATGCGGTTAAGTTTAAGTTTGACAGTTCTTAATATATATATATATAAATATATATATATATATATATATATATGTATATGTGTATGTATATTATGTTATATATATTATGTTAAAAAATAAAGAAAATGTTTCCCAAATATTTTGTGTCTTCTTCATTGGGTCGGCTAGTTTTGGGACTGCCCTTGAATGGATTAAATCGGAATGGATTAAATTCATATGGGAGATACCAGAAGGAGCCTGGCTAACCGGTGGCCTTTCACAAATTTACTAAAAATTGTAGACCAAAATAATAGATAAGAACAAAATCTAGGAAAGAAATTGAATATTGGAATATCGGTCAATCTGTATGGGAGGTACCAGAAGCGGCATAACAATGCGGTATTTTCTATCTCAGTTACTACCTTATCAAAACTCATAGCCAGGCAGAAGGTATGAATTAAAGATAAAAGGGTAAAATTAGTCATTTTAATGGGAGTGTTCGCAAATGTTCACATGGGTTTATTTACATGCCATTATTATCTTATGGGGCGCCACTGAGACGCACATGAAGCAGTATAATAAAGATTAGACGTGTGATATCTTGTGGCGTTTTGCTTGTCATCAGAAGGGTGTTTCAGGAAATGTAAAGAACCACGCGAATTATGATAAGGTGATATGTGCATCCTTTAAGTGGAGACAAAGAAAATGAGCTCTTCCTCTGTGTACGTGTGTTTACCTACACTGCATGTGACTTTTCCCTTATGGGGCGGTACAGAGACTCACACGAAGTAATAAAGGTAAGGCAGGTGATCTCTTGTAGCATTTTGCTGCATGTAGCATCTTAACAAAAATAGGATAAGAGCAGTTTAAGTGATGATAGTGGATGGATTGAGAAGTGCGTTTATGGTTTCTGTCTTTATGTTAGGTTAACTAAGTGAAAATTTCATGTGTAGTACGTAAGAAGTGTTTTTTTAATAAAGAATTCGGTGTACTGCAATCACTCAATTGTTTAACAAATATGAAACAGGGAAGTACCGGAAGAGGCTTACCTAATCATTCAATATTTCCAAATTGGTAAAAATTCGGATTGCTGCCGTCATCGATTTAGCAAAATACTGAGCTATCCCAATTTGCTATCCCAAGGGCTATCCCATTTATCCATCCAGCTATAGCTCTGTCGGCTTAAAAGGTCATCAAATACGTTAGATGCTTCCTTCTAAGTGATAAATATTTATACCAAAAAAATAATACCAAGTCCAACTACGTTTCATCACTTTTTATATCGGTTAAGTGACATCCGTTTGTCTGAATGTTGAACACAATAACTGTCGTAAATCTTTATAGAACTTCTTAAAACTTGGCGCAACCTAATATTTTGCCTGGTCACAGCCGGAAATTTTAAATAGGCGATTATGGACCACCCAGTCCGGTGCGTCCCATACGAATCCTTTTTTTCCGTAAATCAGTTTTCTGATACTAGCCAAATTCTTTATACTAGCCAAATTTTCTGTACATTGCATTGGTTTTTAATGTTTGAAAAATATTATAAAAATCGACCGACTAAAAACACCCCTTCTTGTAGCTCGCACACAAATGATCGATTTAACAAATGCATTCTTAGGTCACATTAGCTTTATTTAGTTGCACTAAATGTAATCAAATTTGATACACGTTTAGAGTTCGATATACCTATAGTAGTATCTCAAAAAAAAAAAAAAAAAAAATTAATGCATTTTCATATCCATTCCGAAATTGAACGATTTTTCGATATTAAATTAATCCTCTACAATTAATAACTCATAGACTGCAGTAACCTGACTTTTTTCTATCACATTGCTTTATAATTCTGCATAAAACTGGAGAAGAATCGATTAAGTTACCATGTTCTTTCTGGCACCTCCCATACAAATGACCGATTTGACCAATATGCTCTTAATTCCGCATATTTTAATTATCTGTGTCAAATTGAACCAAATTTGGTGCATAGCTTGTGTTTGGTAAGCCAATTGTATGGTTCGGCAGGAACGGGTTCACTCTGACATATATTTATCTCAAGAGATTTATAAAATATAAAAAATAGCGGGGATTAACTTTCGTTTCCAGTGTTTATTTCAAAGATTATACCTTAGACTTATGAGTAAAGTCAAACTTGCCTTACACGTATGGGGGGAGAATCAGAACGGACTTGAGCAAATCAAATAAATTCTGTAATAGATCAGTCGACTTAAAGTTTACTCCAAAGCACTCAATCTCATTACAATTAAGAACTTTACATGTAAATGTTTTAATTGCAGTGGAGATGATAAATTTAGGATTTATATCTTAGAATTTGCAAACGTGGGTTCTGGGAATAACAACAATAATTATTGAGAACGCATATAAGTGGCGCAGCAGCACCTATTCAGATATCTCTCACAAAAATGTACTGATTTATCAAAACTTAATTCTCCAATGTAATCCCTAATTCACAATCTGCCGTTAATTAAATTTTTGCCAATTATATTGCATTATAATGCTAGATAAAATGTGAGAAAATCGTCTAAATGACCCCGCCTCTTCTTGGACATCCATTATAAATTACTTTATCTAACTTATGTATTGCTTGATTCGTATCTTTTATTCAATTGCAATATATTCAATATAAGTGCTCATGCATTGGGCACTTAGTATTCCGAATGGGAATAGACTGCTCTGCCAGGACCCGCAAAGTATCAAATATGAGTGTACAAAAATTCTCTTTATATTTCCCAAACGGAGGACATTAGAAGGTTAAAATTTTGCTTCTTTTATTGTACTTTCAGAGTATTTTTATATACTCGTATTCACCTAAAGAAATGGAGATATATATAATTAAATAAGAATATAGCAATGGGCATGGCACCACCCATACTTTTACAGCAACGCAAAAGAGCTTTAAGTGAAACTTTACGTAAGTCCGTTCACCTGACAGAAATTTTTGTACTGGTTGTCATATGAAATGGTATAATTTTTATTTGTTCTGATAAATGCATAGTTCCATTATACTTATAAAAAAAATGTGTTTTCTTAATTTTTTTGAAATCTCCAAGTTTTAAATAATTGTATACTTTTAGCATTTTTTGTTATAAAATCATAATTGAAAAACATTTACAGTCATTTTTTCTTCATTTTTAATAACCTCAAAAAAAACCGGATTTACTGGTTTTTTGACAAACAGAAAATATGAAACTGATTTTTTCTCTTAAAATTTGGTTATTCCAGCACACTGAAATCCAAGTTTTCAAAGTGTGAGTTTTTTTTTTGTACTCTTTTCACCGCACGTTCCGTTCCAGTGTACAGCCGTAATCAGTGTACATGACAGACTTCTTCAAAACCCATTCCATCTACGGATGATTTTAATATATGGATGCGTTTTCGTTCCCTTCCTCCTTCTGTTGCATGATCATTTTTACGCATTCAATTTATGCATTTAAATCTCCGAGTAAGTGTATACGAGTACATACATACCTATATGTACATACACACACATTGTCTACATATTTTTATTTAAGAATGTAACACATAAATATCAGTCAGAGCATACGATATGAAGCTGTGATTGTAAATTTTTGTTAAGGCGACAATTAATTTTTAGGCGAAATGTTTCAACAACATTGTGGTAAAATCACTAAAGTGAATAATTCCAATTCCGTGAAACTAGTTCAGACTTTGAAACTGATTTTTTTTAGTTTACAGCTCTCTCGAATTTGCATTACTAAAGAGGACAGATGCAAATTGGACAGTTGGAATGGCGCTATACTATATCAGGCCATAACCAGGTACATTCATGAGAATTCTGTTTTATTATTTCTAATTCATATCCAAAACAATTATTCAGTTCATACATACTCGTTCACATTAATAACTTTTCTCCCATAATAACTTTTTCTTCTTTGCTTTCAAAAAATTTTGAACATTCTAATTTCAATTTAATACAGGGTTATCCATTTAATGGAAGGTCTCCCAATCGTCGGACTGGCAAGGTTGACAGCTGCTGAATATTAGATGTGCAACCCTATTCCCGCTGTTTGCCAATAGAGGGCGCCTGCTCTAATTACTAGTCGATTCTGCCATAACCTAAACGCCATGAGCCAAGCTTGGGCATATGACAAACATACCGCCTCGACATAATAATGATTTACTTTTGACGTCATATTCTTTTCGTTGTGTGAATATGTATGATTTTGGGCCAAATCATTATCATACGCCGGAAGTATTGATTTTCTTCTTTCAATCCAAGAAAACGGCAGTTGAAGCTCATCGAGAGCTTCAAAACGTTTACGGAGATGCTGTTTTAAACAAACAACATGTCGAGATTGGTTCCGTCTCTTTAAAGACGACGCTGTTAAAGTTGACGACCGTTCGCGTGCAGTTAGACGAAAACCCTTCGAAGACACTAAATTGACGACCTTGCTTGATAGTGATCTGTATCGAACGCACGTAGAACTTGCTTCGGCGTTAAGAGTTACCCGCCAAGCCATTTCCAATTGATTGTATGCGTTGGGAATGATTCAAAAGCAAGCAACTTGGCTTCCTTATGAGTTGAAGCCAAAGAACGTTGAGTGTCGTTTCTTCGCCTGTGAACAACTGATTCAGCGACAAAAAAGGAAGGATTTTCTTTATCGTCTTATAAAGGGTGATGAAATATATTTTCATTACAGCAATTAAAAGAAAAGAAAACCATTGGGGCTGCCCGGTCATACTTCTACGTCGTTGCCTTGGCCAAATATTTACACTGCGAAGGTTATGCTCTGTATTTGGTGGGACCAGGTCGGTGTTATTTATTATGAGCTGTTGAAATCAAGATAAACCATCATTGGGGATCGGTATCGACTTCAATTAATGCGAGTGGGCCAAACTCTGTGCGTGAAACGCACGAAAAAGTGATTCTTCGGCATGATAACGTTCGGGCTCACGTGGCCAAGTCCGTTCGAACCCAGGTAAAAATGCTGAAATATGAAGTCTTACCCCATCTGCCACATTCTCCAGATATTGCGCCGCCTGATTATCACTTGTTCCGTTCGTTGGCACACGGTCTGGCCGACCAGTAGTTCCAGTCACTTGACAACATCAAAGAATAGCTAAATTCGTGGATAACCCCAAAAGATGAACAGTTTTACCACGACGGAATTCGAGCTTTACCTGAAAGATGGGTAAAAGTAGTAGCTAGCGATGGGCAATACTTTCAGTGAATCAATTGTAAATATGTTTTCATAATAAAAAAAAACTGCGAGAACTTAGTTGCTCACCTTATAAGTATCTATACATTTATTGCATAAGCCTAATTTATTTTCAATTTGGAAATGTCTGTTTCATCATACAGCTAATTTAGTGCATTTTACTCCTTGCACTATCATGTGTGTTCGAAATAAAAATTTAAATCGCCGTCGACACACAAATTACTGCCAGTAATTATAACTACGAGCAAAGGCCACCGATGGACTTTGACATTAGCGTTTCACTCGTAAATTTGTTAGCAATGCCAACAAATCCAAGTGTTCAATCAAGTAAGAGGAACCCGCAAATTATTTGTGTGGATGTTTGAGGCACATGTGTTTCTACAAATTAAAAAAAAAAAAAAAATTGTTGAAGATATTAGTGTCAGTTCGGCCCAAATCCAAATAAAACGTATTCGAAGTTTGCTAATTAAAATTCCCTTTAATTATTTCATTAGATTTCATTTAAACATGTTAATCCCTTTTCCTTTCAAAAGATAAAGAAAATTCATCAAATGCTCGCATGGTGTCCTTGAGAATATAAAAATTTTGTAGTATTAAATATCGTATTGAACCGGTATAGAAATTTCAGTCAGGTGAACTAACTTAGATATACTTTCGCTCAACATTCTTTTACATTGATTCAAAAGTTTGAGGGGTACCAAAAGGGATGTGACCAACTGCTGTGTTCTTACAAAAAAAAAATCTCTAAATTATGCACAAAGAAATAAAGTACGACCAATGATTTTTGTTTCTAAGAAGAAGAACATTGGTTTTTTTTATACAACGTGATAATCCAGCCTATTTTCATTCATGGATATATAAATTATACTCATACTGGATTTAGTGCAATTGTAAGAAAACTAAAAGTGTGTGGGCAATATTTATTATGCAATATAATTACCAAATAATGTAATGCAATTGCTAAAAAGTTAACTAGCTAGTGTCTATAAATCAGGGGTTAAAATAAAATAACAAATTCCTTGGCATCTCATGAATGAGACATGGAGTGGCTTCTCACATTCAGTGAGCTTACGCACATTATATTTTTAGCCTATCTTAATGGGTCTAACGACAATTCCGAATGCCACAGCTTGAGAAGGATTTACTAGATTTGTCGATTTCTCGACTACCCAAAGTGTTTGTCAGACACATCGACATAAGTTAACTAACTAATGTCTATAAATCAGGAATTACAATAAAAAAAAAAAAACAAATTCCTTTGCATCCCATGAATGAGATATGGAAGAGCTTCTTAAATTGAGTGGGCCTACACGAATTCTATTTTTAGCCTATCTTAATGGGTCTAACGACAGTTTAACGACAATTCCGAATGCCACAGTTTGAGGAGGATTTACTACCTATAGATTTGTCGATTTTTCGACTACCCGAAGTGTTTGTCAGACACATCGAGGTGATTGTTGCTCAAACAATAATAAGTGGCTGTATGAGGGATTGAATTCGCGATTATGCAGTCGGTAGTCGTGTTTACTAACCATCGGGCTACTGCCGATCACTCACAAGGATTACGATGGAAAAATTAAACTTCGATAAATCGGCCAATGGGCGTGGTTACTTGGTCAATGTTTCTTAAAACATGCAGATAATTATAAGTCTGTTTACTGCATAAGAACAGGGGTTACTGCAGTCTACGAATTAGAAACAACAGAGATTGAATTTCGGAAAATCAATAAATTTGTATGGAAGAAGTTGTGACAATGCTGTACATTTTCCTTGTGAGACCTTACTTTGAAAAAATTTCAGAATGTGACAAATTTTACCAAATTACATGCAGCTATGTACGAGATATGACTCTAGGAATATGTAGGCTAACTAAGTCATTTATGCAGGACACACCAGAATTAACATGGTTAAGCGGACGATTTTTTCAACTTCTGCCAAGCATTATAAACGGATGCAATGAATAAAAATGCAAGCTAATCCAGTCTACTACTGTGGAGTTGCAAGGGAAACCCCTGTTTCTGAAATTCAATCATTTTGTACAAGAAGCAGTGTGTTGGTATAGGCCACTTACAATCTCCAGCTACAATATTACAAAATAGTAGGCTGCGCCAAGTTAAAAGAAGTTCCATAAAGATTGGCGATCGCTCTTGTGTATAATCCAGGCTGCTAGACAAACGAACATCGACTAATCAACTTAAAAAGTCGTAAAACACATTTGATCAAAGGATACCTCTGTAACATTTTTGGCGGTGTCAAATAATGTTTATCTTCCTCCGCGTGAAGTTATAAAAGTGAAACAATAGTAAATTTTCTGGTTTGAAACCGAAAAGTGGAAATAATATAATATTAAGTGCACAACCAAGTTTTCGCTGTTTTTTTTTTTATAAAAATGCAACTTTATTATCATAACAAGTTTACAAATGATTCGTTGGAAATATTTACCTAACTACTACTTTTCCCCATTTCTCTGGCAAAGTTCGAAATCCGTCATGGTAAAACTGTTCATCTTTTGAGGCAATCCACGAATGCAGCCATTTCTTGATGTCGTCATATGAGTGGAACTGCTGGTCAGACAGACCGTGTGCCACCGAACGGAACAAGTGATAATCGAAAGGCGCAATATCTGGAAAATATGGCCCATTTTAGTGTTTACAGGTAAGTTTCCACGGACGTGGTCACGTCAGGGCGAGCGTTGTCATGCTGGAGAATTACTTCGTGTCTCTCCGCGTATTGTGAAGCGATACCAATAGATAGTCGATACCAATTTCTAGTGATGGTTTCGCTTGGTTTCAACAGTTCGTAATAAATAACACCGACCTGGTGCCACCAAATACAGAGCATGACTTTTGCAGCGTGAATATTCGGCTGAGGTGACGTAGAAGCATGGCCGGGCAGCTCCTATGACTTTCTTTTTTTGGATTGCTGTAATGAATCAATTTTACATCACACCTTATAATACGATGTAGAAACTCCTTTCTTCTTTGTAACTGAAGCAGTTGTTGACAGGTGAAAAACGACGCTCAACGTCCCTTGGCTTCAACTCATAAGGAACACAAGTTTCTTGCTTTTGAGTCATTCTCAACGCATTTTATCACTTGCAAATGGCTTGGCGGGTAACTCCTAATACTGAAGAAAGTTCTAAAGCGTTTAACATGGATCCCCATCAATCAATGCCGTCAATTTAGTGTCTTTGAGGGTTTTTCGTCTTCCTTCACGCGAACGGTCGTCAACTCGGCACGTTGCTTCACTTCAAGCACCATCTCCGTAAACGTTGTAAAGCTCTCGATGAACTGCAGTTGCCGTTTTCTTGGATTGAAAGAAAAAAATCCATTCTTCCCGCATATGACGCGAGTGGTCGTCAACATCAAAATCACCGCCTTTTAAGCGACGGAACCAATCTCGCCACGTTGTTTCACTTAAAGCAACATATCCGTCAACGTTCTGAAGCTCTCGATGAGTTTTAGCTGCCGGTTTCTTCGATTGAAAAAAAGAAAATCAATATTTTCCGCATATGATGATTATTTGGCACAAAATCATACATATTCACATAACCAAAAGAATATGACATCAAAAGAAAATCACTATCGTGTCGAGGCGGTATGTTTACCATTTGCCTAAGCTTGCTCATGACGTTTAGGTTATAGCAGAATCGACTGGCACTTACAACTGGCGCCATCTATTAGCACTTAGTTGCGCATAATAGTATACAGTTTTTTATTGCTATTTGACCAGAACTGAGCGAGAAAAATAATTTAAGGTTTATCGGTTATGTTATTTAGAAGAGAAGCACGGGCAATGCGATGCCTCTGTAAGAAAACAATTGTCGTACGTTTTAGCAAAAAAAAATGTGATTAAGACAATACAGGGTTGCCCATATTCGACGGACCCATCTGGCAACGCCATAACTTTTGACAGAGATGTCAGATCGCTTAATGACATACCGCGTTTGAAGCGTCAGTCCAAGCAGATTTTTACCATGGAACAATACACGCCACGCGAGCGCTCTGAAATAGTTGAAATTTACATTCAACAGAAGAAGTCAATTGTGAAAACTCAACGTGCTTTTAAAATATTAAAAAATGTGAGAAGTGCGCCTTCTAAGAACACCATTAAACGTTTATACGACTGGTGAGGCTCTTTCTAATCCGAAGAGGCCAAATAAAAGTCGACCAAGGCGATCGGCCGAGAATATCGCACCCGTACGAGCCAGTGTTGAGAGGTCCCCAAGAACATCCCAAAAACGCCGTTCTCAGCAGTTGGGCATGGCTCGGTCCACTTTACAACGGTTTATTCGCGTTGATTTGCATTTGTTCCCGTACAAAATTTAATTGACGCAAAGATTGTTGCCTGCGGACAAGCCTCGTCGATTGGAATGGGCCCAACGAGTCATCGAAATGGCCGATGATGACGAGCAATTTTGGAACAAAATTATCATGTCCGATGAAGCCCATTTCACATTGAATGAGACCGTAAATAAGCAAAATTGCTGTATTTACGCCACTGAAAATCCTCAAAAGATTCAAGAATTGCCTTTTCATGACGAAAAAGTCACAGTTTGGTGCGGCGTTAGTGCGAAAACGGTCATTGGGCCGTTTTTCTTCCAAAACGAAAATGGCCATGCTGTTACCATCAACCAGGAGCGTTATCGCGACATGATGACCAATTTTGTGATGCCAATTATTCGTCGAAAGCGTATGAGGCAGTTCTGGTTTCAACAAGACGGCGCTCCACCGCACACAACTCGCATAACAATCGATTTTCTGAAGAATTTGTTTCCGGGCCGTTTGATGTCGAAAAGTGGTGATTTGGACTGGCCACCGCGTTCGCCCGATTAGACGCCCGCTGACTTCTTCTTGTGGGGACATTTGAAGTCAAAGGTTTACGTTAACAAGCCAAGGAGCGTAGAAGAGCTCAAGGACAACATTCGTGAAGAAATAGCCGCTATTCCGGCCGAAATGTTGGCGAAAACGATGGAAAATGCTGCAAAAAGGGCACAATACGCCATCAACGCCAGAGGCGGCCATTTGAGAGATATCATATTCAAAAATTAATGTAAACAAATCTACTTGGAACAAATTAAATGAAAAAGATTGCCAACCGCCAAATTTTTATTTTTTTCTTTGATTTTTTTTTTAAAAAACATGGGTCCGTCGAATATGGGCAACCCTGTATTCATAGCCCAGTAAAAAAATAACGTCCAAGGAAGTTAAAAAGATCCGCCTGATCGTGGTCTAGAACTAGATATCATTGGTGAAATGGATAATCATTGATAAATTTTACATAGACTTGTCATAGGAGGGATGCTGTTGACATTCTTTGATTCTTTGACACCTTTTCACTGCCTCTTCACCAGTCCATCTATAGCAATGAGAGCAATATTAAGCACTTTTAGTATTTATTTATTTATTTATGGTTTTTTTCCGATGCAAGAACTTACAATATTTTAACATACGTTTAAAATTAGTTATATTTTTTTTTTTAATAGAATATTTACAAAAATTGTTTCTATGCTACTACTACAAATTTTAAACACAAGTTAAAAAATTTTAAGTTCTTTTATCGAAAAAAAACTAAAAGTGCGTAATATTGCTTTCATTGCTATAAATGGACTGGTGAAAAGGCAGTGAAAAGATATCAAATTATGATTAAAAGAACAAGTTTTTTATAAAATATATAAGTTTTGTAGCAATTTTCCTCTTTCAAGCAGAATTCACATAACTAATTCATATTATTCATAACTAATTTTAAACACATGTTAACCAAAATTTTAAGTTCCCGCATCGGAGAAAAATGTGCTTAGAATTCTTACAACGACTGTCGGTTATAACGCCCCTATTTCCTCGGCCTCTTTGGTATAATTAAAGAGAGCTTCCAAAAAGGGAAAAATATCCTAATATAGCATCTGCGGATGTTATGAAAATTCTATTCCTTCGAATGACTTTCACCTTTTTCATCTGGAAAGTTACGCACGTAATATATAAATAAAATATGATAAAAGAAATAAAAAAGTATTTCACTAGTAAACTTCAACCGAATGAATAAAAGTACACATCATTTAATATGGTCTACCGGTATAGAAATTTCAGTCAATCTTTACGTTTTGCATTGTCGCTATAGTGTCCGGAAAGCCGGGAAAATAAATGTTGATATTTTGTGGAATCTAACACAACTCATGAATTTGGGGTAGCTTTCCATACCTCTTATTTTGTACTACATATTAAAATCAAAATTATTTTTGCATGCCTACTCAGGTTTTCAACAAATTAAAATCATTTTAAATACTCTGAATATGACTCCAGCTTAGCGGAAATTAATAATAATAAATATGTTGCGAATCGTTGACATTATAGGTGAAATATAAAGCGAAACTCTTAGTTATTAGCAAATGGACTTAGGGTAAGGATATTTGTAACTCAGTTTAAATGATATTTGTAAATAAAGTTAACAACAAACGATAATAAAAGTGTTCGCAAAGAAAGTTTTGAATATGAATTGTCGTTAAGTTTAAAATATCGCTAACTCCTCCGTAAAAATGCTTTACGCTATGCGTATTTAAATTAATTTCTATATAGATATATTGCTATGAATTGGAAAAATATTTAAGAGAATTATTTTGAATACATATACAAATTAGATATTCAAAAACCTTAATCTTAACTATGGAAATCAACGTATGATCTGTGCGACTGAATAATGTAAAAGCAATAAATTATCGCCACCACTGTAAATTCATGTATTTGCTATCAGCGTACTCTTTTGGATCTGCTGACAACAAATTTCAGTTCTGTGCTTCATTTGAATATGATACCTACTGCTGAATACATGCATAAGCAAGTATTATATGATGAACCAACATTTTCGAATTCGGTTCAACGAATTCCAGCGGAAAAGTTAACTTAAAAGTCATTCAGTTAGAGATATTCGACGAAGAAACACAAAATAAAGGCGCTGTAAAAATGTAACTGAAAAAAGAGTTAATAATTTGAAATTAAATTTCTGAAATTGAAGCTTAAATGGAAAAAAGAAAGAGTTGCAAGAGAATTATTTTACTGAAATCACGCTAAAACTCAACGCAAAAAAGTTCCTCCGTGTTATAAACTGTAGTCTGTCTAGATGATAAAACAACGATATGCATCGCCACAAATGCAGCAGCAGCCGTTTTCTTCGATTGAAGCAAGAAAATCCATACTTCCCGCATATGACGCGAACGGTCGTTAACATCAAAATCACCGCCTTTAAAGCGACGGAACCAATCTCGCCACGTTATTTCACTTAAAGCAGCATATTCGTAAAGGATTTGAAGCTCTCGATGAGTTTCAGCTGCCGGTTTCTTCTATTGAAAGAAATGAAAATCAGTACTTCCAGCATATGACGATTATTTGGCACAAAATCATACATATTCATAGACAAAAAAAAAAAAAAAAAAAAAATACAACCAAATGTTAAAATATGAATATATTATTCCGTGCTAATTTAGTTAAAATGTTGCGAAATATTAAACTCGTCTGTGCCGCACTCAATTTGTGATTAAATCTAATATGAATGTGCTTCAAAAGGAATATTAATAAATTTCAAATTAAAACGTAAAATTTAATGGGCTGCTTTGAAGTTCCATCAAGAAATTCATAGCAATGGAAGGATGATGTACCGTAAACCGACACCGAGCAAAGCAGTTCCGTTGCTAAAGATTGCAAAATTATCGTCATAGAATGTGGTGCTCGTCAAGAATGTGATGGTTTTGATGGCAGTTTTCACATAGTAAATGCAGATGAATGCCAACCACGTAAGTAGATTTCAATAGACTAAGAGTGTACTTAATTCACAAAATCGATTGATTTGCAATGCCCGAAATGTTGTATTGAGAAGTGCATTGAAATTAAAATAGGAACACGTTTTGTATTGCATTTGTATTCTGCACTATTTGAACTGTTTGTGGGAGTGAACTCCAAAGACGAAGAAAGTGCAAGAATTATTGGCATATTCAAGTAATATTTTGAAGAAAAAAATATAGTTAGTTTCTTACCCCTATTTTAAGTCGTAACTAAAAGTTTGATGAGCAAATGTGTAGCTTCTCGTTCAACAATAAGTTCAGCAATTCAACATTTTTTTTTAGATTTAGGAATCTTCAATCCATACATATATATTTAGTCGTATATGTGGCCAATAATATTACAAAATACATATATGTTATATTCCTTACAACCACATAACAGCCCTGGTAGGAGGAGAGGAGTCTAATTTTGGATTTTTTTTTTTTATTTATTATTATTTTCTTCATACAATTATCATTAACAGTGTTTATTATGTCTCTGCGCCTTATAGGCTTTAATAGAGACCAGTTGGCAAAATTTAACATTTAAAAAATGTTCGCTACCAACTTTGCATCAATTGCACTGCGATCAATGTTTTGAGTAGATTTGGTAAAAAGGAGTGTTCATTCGATCAATTTAATGCTTTGCTAAATATGAGGTCTTTTAGAAACTTTTTTCATTTTTTTCATCACTAATTACAATATGGAGGATCAAATTTATTAAAGTAAGATTTCTATTATGTATTACGAGGCGCTTTGGTCTTTGATTTTTGCTAATGCTCAACAGGGTTGTCTGAGAAATACGTGTTAATTTTATATTATTTTCAAGAAGAGAATTTGGTCGTTCAATTAAGTAAAAAGTTGCATATATGTGCGTTTTGCGACTACAATCGCAACAGCAAGTCCTTATTGCAGGATCCCTAAATTCTGTACTCAAGGAATTTCCTTCGTACAAGGCAGTGCAGTAGATTAGCGTTGACATTTTCAAACTTATATCAAGGGCCAAATTGAGGGCAGAAACTTTCCAAGAAGAATTGAAATGAAATGAAAATATTTTTTCCTTGTTTTAATAAGTACAGAAATTTCAGTAAGTTAAATTGGCTTTTGTGTTCGTTGTGCTAAATTCCTGCGATGTCATCAAAAAATATGATGCTTTAAAGTATAATAAAAGATACAAAATATTATATTTCCAGTGTGTGTGGTATCATAAAGAACGTGGTATTCGTATTTAATGCATATATGAGGTGTGTTCAAAAAATAAGACGAATTTTCAAATTTCGCGAGCTACGTACATACATTCGACTTTCAATTAATTTTTTGTTTTTTTTTTTTTTTGTTGATACACTCGTCTCGAAGATATGTTGACGGTTTCATCCATATAGCATGAGTAGTTTGTTTGTGAGAGGCATAAACAAGACAAGTGTTTTGCGTGTTCGGCGAATCGGATTTTACCTTCTCAATCGTCGCAAAACGTCCTTTCATGGGTCTCTTCGATCTTGGGAGCGAAAAAAGTCGCATGGGGCCAAATCTGGTGAATACGATGGCTGAGGCATGATGACGGTGTTGTTTTTGGCCAAATAATCTCTCACAAGCAAAGTTGAGTGAGCAGGTGCTTTATCATGATGCAAAGGCCATAAATATTTTTCCACATTTCCGGGCGTTTTTTTCGTATTACTTCACGCAAACGACGCATAACTTCAAGATAATACTCCTTATTTACTGTACAACCTTGTGATAAGAACCCCTGAAGCACTACGCCATGGTAATCGAAGAAAACAGTGAGCAAAACCTTGACATATGATCGAACTTGGCGTGCTTTTTTTTTTGGTCTTGGCTCTCCTGGACTCTTCCATTGAGACCATTGACCTCTGGTTTCGATGTCATAACCATACATCCATAATTCGTCACCAGTTATGACCCTTTTAAGAAAATCTGGATCATTCAACAATTCCTGAGCGATGATCATTACACGTTGTTTTTGGTCAAAATTCAGCAATTTTGGAGCGAATTTCACTTTCACACACTTCGTGCCCAAAATTTCCGAAACGATTACATGGTATGAACCGATATGCCGACATCCTCAGCAACTTTTCTAATTGTGATTCGACGATTCTCCATAACAATTTTCTTCACTTTCTTAACATTTTCATTGGTTGTTGATGTGCTGGGCCGTCCAGTGCGAGCGTCTGCATTCACATCTTCTCGATCTTCTGTGAAAAGCTTGTACCACTTGTAAATATTTTTTTGACTTATAGTACTCTCACTGTATGACACTTTCAACATTTCAAGTGGGTTTGAGCACTTAATTCCATTTCTTACACAAAATTTAATGCAACTTCTTATATCCATTTTTTTCGATAGCTGAAAATCGCCAAACACGCAAGACACTTGTCTTATTTATGCCTCTCACAAGCAAACTAAACATGTTATATGGATAAAACCGTCAACATATCTTTGAGAGGAGTGTACCAACGTACAAAAAAATTAATAATGGAAAGTCGAACGTACGTAGCCCGCGATATTTGAAAATTCACCTAATTTTTTGAACACACGTCGAACTTCGTTTGGAATATAGAACAATTCTATTGAAAATGGGTCATATTGATCCAAGTTTTGATATTGAACCCATACATGATTTCACATAATATATCCTAACATCTGATACAGCTGTCTTTAATTTTTGTACTTTCATCATTCGAAGGAATGAAGTTTTATTATTTGCCAAAGCACATACTGGAAAGTACCAAGTACCAATAATTTTTTGACCAAATGCGTTTCATGACTTTCAAGTTGATTGAGTGACGCCCGTCTATCCGGCAGACTGGCAGGAAAATGCGATAGTTATAGCAAACCTTAATGAAGTTTCTTACAAATTGGCGTGGCTTAAAATGTTATCAGATCGTAGTGTTTTGGCATCTCCCACTCAAATTAAATGAAAAATTCAATTCAAAACTTATTTTCTTTCCTGTAAGTGCAAAACTGTATGCTGCAGCAATTTCGATGTTTTGTTATTGTCCAGCTTTGCAGTGTTTAACAAATTTTGAAAACAAAGACTTATCAAACACGTTCCTTCTGAAACCCACCATTAGCACATATATTTAACCCATAATATTATATGTTCTTAGGTTCTGTCTTAAAACGGGTCAAGTTGATACCAAATTTGTTATGATATGAAAATGAAAATGGACTATATTTTCTATCCCCTCCTGGTACCTCCCACATAAATAGATTTATTTTCTGAAATTCAGACTTTCCTCTTTAATTTGTGATTACCTGTAGTAATGTGCATTTTTATCCATTAATTGTATACGTGGATCAGTTTATTTAAAACTAAAATATAAAATTTTATATTTCAATATCGTAAAATTTTATTGCATTTGTTGGCGGTTCAATATTTTTGAAATATTCTTAGCACAATTTTCTATATACTATACAATAATGAAAAACAAAGTGATTTATTCAAACTATTCAATTGAAGTTATTGAAGTTCATTACTGAACTACCTATAGTTATAATTTGAATTAGTTTTTATTATCGAAACGGCTCATTGCTTTTGACTGGAATCAATATATTAAATTATTTTATACCCAGTTTGTCTCTGTCACGGCTGAAGTAGCGGATATTGCTACAAACAGCTTAATGCTTACATTCCCTCTCATTGTACATTTATAGCTATTTCTTGAAATACTTCAGGGGAAAAAATGTTAAATATTTATGTTCAATTCTAACGACTGTTATCTCTCATTAGGGTGGCTCTGTGTTATTTGTATAAAATATTTTCTCATGCTCTAATGAGATTCTATTGGAGTGTACTTAAAACTCGTCTATACCAGACCACTAAAATTCTACACTTCATCTAGGAATTTGCTTTAAAAAAACCACATTCCCAGGTGAATGCCAGAAGAAACCGAAACTTAGCGAATTTGAACAACAATCCACCAGCATATGGGTATGTTAGGTTTTACGAGCTGCCACAGGATGCATATAATCGAATTTTGTAGTAGAAATATTCTGCTGAGACCCAATAAAGTATATATTCTTTTTAGCGGCGTAAACCTACCTACGTCAGTCCTCTTGCCTACTGAAGTCACGTTTGCGGCAGAACCATTTCAGAAGGAGGCTGGCATTTCGGGAAAAATATACTAAACTAAGCTTAAAATTTGGTAAAATCGAACCATTAAGAAAAAACATGTTCATTCAACTGCTGAACTGACCACCACAAATTAACAAATTATTCATTAATTAAAAACAATATGTGGCGATAGTATTTACACTCCAGAAATTTTATTTTAGCCTATTTGAAATTTCTTCTTCATATACGGATTATCTATTTTTCGGTTTCAAAAGTAAAGCTAAATAAAACACACATAAAGCTATGATTTTAATGAAAGTTTTATTCCATTATAATGGCGGGACCTTGCCAATATGTACGAAATACAAAGTCATTCAAATGATCGTCTCTGGACCTATTGCAGCAATGGATCCTTTTGTGGTCGTTTTTGATCACTTTTTCGCACATTTCAAGCGGTATCTCGGCAATGACTTGACGAATGCTGGTTTTCAAATGCTCCAACGTTTATTCATTATCCACGTAAACACAATCTTTGGCGTAGCCCCACAAAAAAAGTCTAACGGCGTCAAATCGCATGATCTTGATGGCCAATTGGCGTCACCAAAACATAAAATTACTTTTTCTGGAAACTAATCGTACAGTAGAGCCGGAAACGATATTTTCGGCATTGCGTACATGTCGATGATGCACACGCCTGACCAAATCGTTAACGATTCCAGTATTTTGAAATTTCTTTATAATCTTGCCAATCCCTTTAGTAGGTCGATTATGACCACCATAATCATTCCATAATGCTCGAAAATTTTCCACGTTAGAATCACCACTTTTGTAGTAAGTTCTAACTATTTTTACGCGTTAAACGTTTCCATATTCGGAAATGGCAGAACTTTAACTAAAAAAATAATACTTAAAATGACAAATATTCAACAGCTGACAGCCTTGCCAGACTAAATGGATAACCCTTATATCAGTTGGCGCAGGAAAATATGTAACATCCAGAATGAAATATTAAGGCACCAAGTTTCTTGTTTTTAAACTTTGATTGCGACAGATCTCAGCGGCACCAGACTCATTAAACACATTTATTACCTCTGACGACAGGCAATAAAACACTGAGATCTGTTAAGGCTTTTTCTTCTTCTTTATTTATGCATTCACTTTTTAGATGAACGAAAACGATTTCAAACGCTGCTTTAAGAAATGTTTCTATTTAAAGCCAAATTTGAAGTAATTGAAAATTTTCATATACCCTTCAGTAGAAATTATAGCATATAAAATGAAAAACAAGTCTATTCCTGTGTGACAAAGAAGAGTATTTCCCATTTCATCGTAAAAAAGAGCTTTTAGAAAACTGAAAATTCAGACGCCTGCTGCACTCTTCGAAAACACTGTTTCTGTTAAAACACTATGGAATCGCATTAATGGAAATGGCTTGATAAGTGATATTTGCAATCAAGGTAATTTCGACAATATTGACGTTGAGTAACTAAATATGTAACTACGTATCCCATACCGCAATCGGTGAATAAAGGATTCTCTTTCAGCGTGCTACCTTCGATGAATTGTGGTCTGCATATTCTTCTACTAAGTCCAATGTCCAGGAGCAGATGGTATGCCATTCAAATTTTTAAAAACAATTTTTCCACTAATTTCATGTCATATTTCGCACTTATTCAACACGATCATAATGATATCTTCTTTTCCAGTTCAGTGGAAGTTGGCTAAGGTAATTCCAATTAAGAAGAAAAATGACTCCAGTGATTTCGAAAATTTGAGACCAATTTCATTAGTTCCCATATTGTCAGTTATTGCGTTTCATTGAAAGTGAGCCGTTGCTGAATGACTGTCTATGTGGATTTCGAAATTATAAGAGTACCACTGGACTACTTATCGGCCTTACAGATGCCATAGGAATAGAAGTATATGATCAAAAGGTTTGTGTGTTATTGTCCTTGGATTTCGAAAAGGCATTTGACCGTGTTGATTATGGTGTCTTGTTGGATAAGTTATACACCAATATTAATTTCGACGTTAATACCTGTCAATTGATTTCGTCATACCTATTTGGTAGGAGTCAATACGTAGTTTTCAATGATTCGTTGGCTTGTGTTTTACCTGTCCAAAGCGGAGTTCCCCAAGGCTCGGTACTTGGTCTAATACTTTTTATTTTGTACTTGAATGATCTGTTAAGTATTCTTGATGATACATGCATTCCCTGTTCAATTGCAGATGATGCACAATTGCTCTTTAAGTGAGAATACCAGTTTGTTGATGTCCTGCGAAGTAATGCTAATTATGCGTTAAATTTGATCTGCTCATAGATAGCGGAAAATAAACTCTCAATCAATATTCCAAAAGCAAAAGCTATGCCTTTTTCTAATCGTGATTTAAACTTGAGTTTATCCTATCGTGGTACACGTATTGAAGTGGTCCACAGTGTACATTGTTTAGGAGTAGTTTTAGATAACAAAACAAGGTTTAACTATCATGTAGATAATGTTGTCCGGCGTTTAAATTATTCACTGCGAAATTTTTGTAACACTTATTTAGTGTTGCCCAGATCGATTAAGAAGAAATTGGTTCATGCTTATGTCATGCCTAGTATTCTATATTGTTTAGAGCAATATGGTGGCACTAATAAACAAAATATGTTATTAGTTATGAGATATTTGTATTCACTAAGGCATCCTGTTCATACAACACCGCATGATAAGCGTTTTTTGAGCTGTAATTTTAAAAATTATATCGATTTCACGCCTTTGTTGTTATTTTATAAAGTTGTTCGACTGTGTAGTCCTCAATTTCTTTTTAATTCGTTTAAATTTTCACATTCCACTCGTAATAAGCAGCTTTTTTATCTCTAAAATAACCACTCTAATGGGTCGTGCTTTTGTAGTAAGAATAGCTCGAATTTACAATTTACTACTAAGCGATTTAAAAAGTTTTAAATTATGTCCTGAATCTTACAAAAGGCACATTCTACAACACTATCAGACTTGACTGTTTTTTTCCATTCATTTTCTTTATTGAATCTTTCTTTTGAAATTTACAATAAGTATTCAAATCTTAATCCTATCTTAAACTAAAGTATCCTGCCATTGCCGGATCTTATTTTTGGTAAGCCGAACTTTTTATCACCGGACCAAGTCTAGCGTGTCCTTTCTTCTTAGCCGTATATGGCCGGGAAAATGTTGAAGACTTCGAGCGAGTGGGTTTGAGTGGGAGGACAACTTCGATATATATGACCGGCTTAAATACCATGGGGCACCACAAATTTGGCGCAATATTCTTGATTGTCTTCTGCGTAGCTTATTTATGTTAGAAGCCGATGCCGTTCACCACAACTGGATGCCGTATGTCCATATTGGCTTCAATATGGTTTTGTGGATTTTATTTTCCAAACTGAGAGTAGACTGGGAGCCAATGAGCCAGTGGAGTTGAGACATTTTTAATTTCAATTGTATGATTTTTGAGTCAATGTGATTTTTCCAGGTGAGACGTCGATCAAGGTGAATACCCAAATATTTGACATGGTTATGAACGGGTATGGTACTACCGTAAATAGTGAGGGCTGGGCAATTGTTCTGTCTAAGAGAGAATGTAAACTTTTCGAGCCAAGATTCTAATGTATGTATATGAGACTGCAGTTGTGTAGAAGCCATTAATGAGTCAATGCTAATGCTCATGAATGCAGTGTCATCAGCGAAAGTTGAGGTTTGAATTAGGGAATGAACAGGCATGCCAGAGGTGTAGATGGTATATAGTATAGGGCCTAGTATACTGCCCTGCGGAACTCCTGCTGAAACTTTTCTTTGAGTCGAAACAAAGTCCTTCGATTTTACTGCAAAAGATCTATCCTTTAGATAGCTTTCCAGGAGCTTGTGGGTATTTATCGGTAGAAAAGAGACTATTTTGTGAATAAGGCTTTCATGCCACACTTTGTCAAAGGCTTGGGAGATGTTTATAAAGAGAGCTGAGCAATATTCCCGATCTTCGGATGTTCTTCTGATCTGGGTTACTATACGCTGTACTTGTTCTATCGCTCCAATCGCCTTTCGAAATCCAAACTGGTGCATGGGTATTACATGGTTTGCTTCAATATGGGGGTACAACATTTGGAGAAAGATCTTTTCAAACAGTTTAGATAAAATAGAGGGTAAACTTATGGGTCGATAGGATGTAATTTGTGACAGTTCCTTTCCAGGTTTTGGGATCCTTATTATTTCAGACAGCTTCCATGATCGAGGAAAGTATCCATTTCGAAGTATAGCATTAAATATAAATAAAACTAATTTGAGGATATTGTGGGGGAGTTCTGAAAGAATTTTCGCTGATATTTATCGTGTTCAGGAGATTTATTCATTTTCAACGAGAGAACATTTTTCTTTAAGAGAGATAGACTTATTTTCATGGGATTTGTGACCATTGGGCTAGTGATCGTTGGATTCAAACGAGAGATTGTGTAGTTAGGAGTAAATACTTCTGCCAGGTGATCAGCAAATTCTTTTACTTTTTCATCACTACTCCTTGCCCTTTACTGTAAAACTTTGTTTTCAATTAAATTGGGAGCAGCCTTTATTACATACCGATTATCTTATATTTCCAGATTATATACCGGTTAACTTCTAACTTTTGATTTACCCTTTTTTCCATACTTTTTTGTCTTTAATAATTGCACTTTCTTTAAAGTCATATTACATTTTTATCAATTTTATATTTAATTTTTACTACGTGTTTTTTAACTTTAATATTGAACAGATTAAATCTCATAGATGAATTGTTGCATATTGCAATTTACTTATAATTGGCTGGGAGGCTTATCAGTTTTCTTGAAGATTGCCTTGAGAGGTTCTCTAATTTTCAAAGCTGTAGTATATTAAAATGTAATTGGCACCTTCTTTATGTCACTGGAATTTGAAACACCGAAGTACTGCTCCTCTGACCCAAACGAGTTGAAACATAATAACTTCTAAAAAGCGAGGAGTTATGAGATTTACTCCACACCGAATTCTTTTGGAGATTCTACGTGATATTTTCCCGACATAGCTAGTTTGTAAATGTTACAAGTAATGATCGAACTCTTGGCGATATGCAACGTATTCGCCATCTACTTTAAGAACGTTTTCTCTTGTAAGTGTTAAAATAAAATTCGACAGCATACGAGTACACTTATCAGAATACAAGTGAAATGATGGGAAAACCCTTCAGCAATGCATTCATGCGTTAGCCATATTGTCGACTTTAAATGGTTCGATAAAAGCTACTGCAGAATGACTTCAATGTAGAAAATCTTGCTATTCCGCTGTAGAATACTTGTGTTAGCACCACGCATACAGGGTGTTCCAAAAATAGGCACATATTTGAAGCATATGTTTTCCATCCTTAAAATCTTTTTCCAAATTGAAATCGTGATTATCAATCACAATTATATTTCTGGCGAACAGAGATAGTCGCTTCAAGCTTGAACAACGTTAGGAAGTATTGCAATCTTAACTGCAAAACCAGTAAAAAATTTTAGTCACCCAACGCTCTTTTGTGTTGCTGTAAAAAATCGGGGTATTTTTTGCAAAGCGAAATAAAAGAAGCAAAATTTTAACTTTCTGAAGTCAGCTGTTTAAGAATTTTCCGTCGTACCATTTGAGGCATGGCAGCGCATTCTGTTCACATTCACAGAACTGAATGTCTGATAAGAGCTCAATTATAGTGCATGCAACCAAATTAAAAACACGAATCTAGGAATATATTCGTAAAAGTCAAATAAGGTAATCTATATGGGAGGTATCAGAGAGGACGTGGTCATTCCATCAATTATTTCACATTTATACAGTATTATAACGCAATATAATTGACGAGGATTCAACCAACAACGGTCTGCGAATAGGAGATTACAGTAGAAAATCAAATTACGATAATTCGGTCAAATTTTATCATTCTCAAAACTCAGGTTATCAAAAGCATAGTATGCAGCAAATTTGATCGAACAATCGGTTAGAGGATATGGAGATAAGGATATGTGGTTTAAATCGATCATTTGTATCGGAGGTAACACAAGGAGCGTGGTTACTTGATTAATTTCCGATATTGTAGGGAATTGTAAACCAATGTAATAAATAATAATTTAGACTACTGCAGCTTACTACTTGGAAAATTATAGAGTAATAATTATTTTTTTTTGTAGGAACGACGCAGATACTTTGGAACTTTGTCAATACAAAAAGACGTTGCGTGGAGAGCTGTGTAAGACAGTTTATCTTACAAAATTTCCGTCCTGTTATTTTATTATACTGATAAAGAATGTATTTTTTTGTTATTATAAATATCACAGCTGTACGAAATATTTTAATAGCAGCAGAGCCATCGCCGTTCAGAACTTGCTATTCATCATATTTTCTTCTAAATATTTTTAAAATATTTTACCAAATTTACCAAAATATTTTTCTTAATAAAATTTTTCAGTTTTCCTGGATAAAGAAGCAAGTAATGGCCATGTATTAACTACTGCTTTTAATCACTGTAGCACAAACGATCCAGTCTGAACTCTGGAATCGACATCAAGGGTAAGTACGAAATAATTTATTGTTATTTCGAAAATATTAAGAAATATTTATTGCATTGCAGGCTACGGTGAAAAACAGGAAGTTGAAATCGGAAATTCCGGGGAAGTGAATGTGAACTAAATTCCTCCCGAAGTTGTTTCAGACAAACTATAAAAAACGCAAAGTATAGCAATCAGCAGCAGCAGCAGTTTCAGGTTTGATAATTTTAATAAATATTTTAAGAGAAGCAGGAGCAGAATATGTATTTTATACATTTAAGTGTATTTAAATAAGAATAAGTTATATGTGAAAGTATTAAAACCTTATTGGTTGCTTAATTATCTGTTGAACTGATTATATATTTAAATTTGTCAATTTTTTCAAAATTAAGTCAATATTTTCTTTCGATGCAAAGTGCTTATTTCGACATGTAGCTGAAAAAACTTAATTTATTTTCGAATCTCAAACTGTACAATGCTAAAGAATAAACTTCTGGAGAAGACCCAAGAAAACCAGATTAACAAATATCAGCATTTTGCCGACTATAAAACTGCCATCGTCAGTTGAATATGTCAAAAACTGTGCGATGCCATGCCTGGGTTTGATATTCTCCCGAAGTTCATATCGTATAAGCTTTTAGTATGACACTGGCTAAGTGTATGCCTTGCTTAAAGGTGGGCAAACACCTTAGTGAGCCATTCTATTTCAAATAGGGATTTAGACAGTGCGATAACCTATTGTGCGACCACTTCTATACACCGCTGGAGATGGGCATAAAGAGAGCTGCGGTTAAAACGCCCGATACTATCTTTAACAAGAGCCAAAAGCGAGTACGATGGTGTAGACATTATTGACAGATAACTACCAAATGTTACTCCTGCCTTCACAACCATTGAGAGATCGAGTGATTTGACTTTGCTATACTTTACGAAAGTCACGGGCCTATAAAGTCCCAGGTCAGTGATCCCAAATCGGCACAACTCCGGCCATCGCTCAAATACAGCGGAATCTATGTGACAGAATCATTGAAAATGGGATCTCTCAGATCCGTGCCATTATGCGAAGCCACGGCGCACAATTGAACGACGCCAGGAATTTCGTTAATCCTTCACACATACTTAGTTTTTTGTATTCCATTTCAACTTGAGCTGGAACTATTTGGAAAAGTCATCAGGATGATGCGAGCTCACACGTATCGATAGAGAGCCGGTAGAAGCTACGTGAGCTTGACTGGAAGGTTCTTCTGCATCATCCTTATAGTCTAGACCTTACACCAACTGATTACCAGTTGCTTTTGGCCATAGAAAATGATTTTACTGGTAAAAATTCCTTCTCAAGAGTAGCTTGTGAAAATCGACCGTTCCAGTTATCCACCAATATGGGTGGTACTTTCTATAAGAGTGCCATAATTTAATTAATTAATTTAAATTATTAATTGCTCAGAAATTTCGTTCGGTTAACTCGTTAGTTCACTTCTCATCAGTCATTTCTAATGGCGTAGAGTTCCTTCAAACATTTTCATAACTTTCTCCCACTCCTTCTCTAAACATTTTGCTACTGTTTACTTGTGTTGTGGTTCTGGTCGTGAGTGGTTACAGCGTTTTAAAGAAAAGTTTTAAAAAGTGGAAAAAATTAGCGAAAAATAGCATTTTAGGCATTTTACGCTAAAACCAGCCGAAAAATAAAGTCTGTTTATGAAGAAAACGGATTAAATGAAAGAATTTGCCAGAAATGATTTAAAAGATTTTCTACGGGCGACTTCTCTGCAACGGACGCTTCCAGATCAAGACGTGCAAAGGAAATTTTATGAGAGGGACATTAAAAAGCTCCCAGAGGGGTGGGAAAAAGTTATAAAAGAAGGAAGAGATTACGCAATAGATTAAAATAATTGTTTTTTTGTGTATCAATTTGTAAACAAATTTCTTTCAAAACCCAAATGAATTTTCTAAACACCCCAATTCCTTCTAAATGGTAACAAAAAAAAGCGGTGCATGTTTGAGCTAAATCGGATCATTCTAACTATGCTAAGTAGAGTCTAAATTCTGGAATTTATTTTTATGATTCATTGAGTAATGCCGTTAAACTTTGTAACAATATTCCAATGGAAATTTCTTAAATAGTTGAAGTTTGATCACTAGTTATGATCCGACAATTAAAAAATGTATACGCCAACCATGTTCATTTTCTATATTGAAGGCAAATTGTTAATTTACCATAAATTTACATGGTTGCTTCCGAAAGTTGCATTGTTACATTTTAATACTTCGGAGTTTGAAATTTTCTTAATAAATTTAGAAAGTTTAATGTTGAATTGTAGGTATACTAATCGTTGTCGCAAAATTAAAGCAGCAGTACCCGGGAAAAGAAAGAGATATTGAGAAAAAGAAAGAAATTTTGCCTACCTGAGATCTATATTTAGGGTTTATCCTTTTTACCTTTTTATTTATTACAACTCGAGCTCGCCTGCTGTTGACGCAGGGCATGGACGTCCTTACTATTCGAAGGAAATAAAAAGAGCAATATTTTCCAGACTTACTAACTGACATACTGGTTGTCGCATAAATGAAAAAAAGAACTCCGTGGGTGAGGAAATTTACAGTCATGCCGACGTTAAGTTACAACTGACAGATCGTCTGACACGCGTATCGGTTTTATGTTCCTCTATTCTAATGCCAGATGATATTATCTACAAAAAATTCTTAACTATTAACTAATCTTAATTTAAGTTTTAAAGCCAAACTGCAGTTCTTGTTGATTCAACAAAAAACTGAATTAACAGAAAGCTGCCCTTAGTGATGGCAATGTGCCGTCAGTTCATTCTTGATGACTACTTTTTTTCAATAGTAAACAGGAGTCATGTGGAAATAAACTGAATGCAATTTGATCAAATTAAATGGACCAGCAGTTACAGTTTCACAACTAGAAAGGTTTAGAGCAACTATATTGGGCACGTATTACACTTGCTTAGAAGAAAGCTTTGGCTTTCGTACAGAGATGAGGTGGTAAACGATTTTTGCTTTAGCTACATCTTGAATAATAACAATTATATAACGGATTATCTCATGTTAACTTATGTGCTTAACTTAGATGCGCAACTAAGTTCTCGCTGATTTTTTTTTTTATAAAAACATTACGAAAATATGTCTACAAATGATTCGTTAAAAGTATTGCCCATCGCTATCTACTACTTTTTCCCATCTTATTAACGAAGCTCGAATTCCGTCACAGTAAAACTGTTCGTTTTTTGAGTATATCTGCGAATCCAGGCATTCCTTGATGTCGTCATATAAGTGGAACTGCTGGTCAGCCATATCATGTGCCATCGAACGGAACAAGTGATAGAAGTCTATGAGGGTTTTACGTGAGTCTCGCCGTGAAGGTCTTACCCACGGCGTGCGACAAACTGGGCATATTACAATGCAATTGCCAACGCCCCCCTGAGATAGCCAAGTAAAACTTGGACTATCTAGGAAAAGGGGCTGACAATTTTGGTACTACCTCAATTGTCAACCCTTTGTTCGGGCTGCGGGAGATACCAAATTGATTATGCTAGTATGGAACATAATCCCCATTGGCGGAGGTGAGGCCTATCTTACCACCTCTGCTACTCTATGGGTCTGTAGCACCCGGTTGCAATGCAACTCTACGTTCGAGTACAAAGTCTCTGCCAGCGGTTTAAGTATCAACCACAACCTGAGTGATGCTCCCACTAGGGGTCCTACACCAAATGATCGGGCAGGAACTCAGTCCCGGTCGATACTATATTGCAAGGGCGCAGTACCCTCACCGGTGAAAGACGGAGAAAACTCCACACCTCTTCCGTTCGGTGAACGGCAATCATGAAATATAGACATAGGGAAAACCCATACCTGTCCGTAAACCCGAGAGATCAAAAAGATATAGATGACAGGGCACGAACATGAGATCTGCCCGTGTGTATCCCTATCACCAGACAAAGCCTCTGGTTAAACTCTGTAGCTAACCTACTCCCAGTTTCAACCCCTTAACGTCCAACGACTTGACCCGAACTGTCCTGCATCCCCTCAACCCACAGGTCAGACTGCCTTGAAAAGGTCAGCAGACCCAACTCCCACAACTACGTCGTAGTAGCCTTAAGCCGAGCAAACGCTCTGGAAGCAAACAACGTTGCTCTAGCCAAAACGCCCTGGGTAGAGAGCATATTGCTGACTATCCAGTCATCCCCTGACCTTGTTATCGATAATCCCTGGAGGTCCCTTGGTTTGCTTGGTTTTTCGTCTTTCTTCACGCGAGCGGTCGTCGACATCAAAAATACCGTTTTTTTAGCGACAGAACCAGTCTCTACACGTTGTTTCACTTAAAGCAGCATATCCGTAAACGTCTTGAAGCTCTCGATGAGTTTCAGCTACCGGTTTCTTCGATTGAAAGAAATGAAAATCAGTACTTCCCGCATATGACGATTATTTGGCACAAAATCATACATATTCACATAGCTAAAAGAATATGGCGTTAAAAGAAAATCACTATCGTGTCGAGGCGGTGTGTTTACCATTTGCATAAGCTTGGCTCATGACATTTAGGTTATGGCAGAATCGACCATTACCAGCTGGCGCCATCTATTGGCAAACAGCTTGATCTTAGTTGCGCACCTAAAATATATTAGAGTACTATTGTTGGACATTGTCTTCCCTCTGTAGTTGGCAAAATAAACGAATTTGTGGTTTCCAGTTTCGCTCATTGTTTGGCCGGATGAACGTTAAATAGTTCTTCTATTAATACTTCAATTTAGAAATTGAATATATTCACAAAACTATCCCCTTTTACCTTATTAGTTTTCATAAACCAATCAGTTTCATTAGTGGTTTTAGAGATTCAATTTAGTAATTTATTTTTAACCACTTGCGTGTCATTGGTTTATAATATTATTCTTTTTTTTATTCATTTTATTTTAATATCCTCATGGTCTGGACTTCCAGCTACATATATCAGTTGAATGCCAAATGAAATTGAACAATCTTTCTGATCGGGACTTTAGAATTGGAAAATTTTGTGGGATGGCGAAACATATATAGAATATGATTGGTTTTTTATTACGTTGTATCGTATGCTCTGGTGTATGCTATTTATCAACTACAAGTACATTTATTTATTGAACTTTTCTATTTGCAAATTAGCTTTAAACTTGAAATTAGTAGGTAACGTTGTAATGTACAAAAGCGAATATATAACTTAAACTGAGTCGCAACTAGGTCATAATAAAATTAATATAATTGCAATTCCACAACAAGTTAAGAGGAAAAGAACTTACAGTTTTTATTAAACATTAGTTGTGTTAACTCGTCCCCTCTCAGTTTCCAGCGTCTTCGCTGGATGGGCAGCGAATGTTCTGGCTTTTCGTCATTTTGAATTTTAAAACTAAAATTTCTTTTTAGAAACCTGAAAATCACGCCACACATTAATGCCATTACTAGCGCTATCAACATAGCAACACTAAATTTATAATTGGTAGCCAATTTTCTTATCTCGTCAGAATTGTTGATATGGAGCTCCTTAAGCATTTCCAAAGAAAGCATTTCTTCGTATTTGTTAACGGTTTTAGGAGCGTTTATCACTGCTGGCAAAGTTTTCATCATTGAGATTTCCTTGCTGGAATATGCTATTTTGCCAATAGTGATAGTAGAGTTATTATATTTGATGATAAAAGTGTCAGTCAAATTAATTTCTCTATTTTCTACCCATATTGACCCCTTGTACCCATTCAGTAACATAAGACCCGGTGCTATCTCGTTCACTACGGGTAAATGTTGGTTGTTAAAAGTTGGGCATTTTGATGGCATTCTGTTAAGAAATTTTGGCAAACAACTCGTTTCAGTAATATTTTCCAAATTGTGCTCATTACAAATAGCCATGCTGATTTTACCTCAAGGACAGAGTTTTTACACAGTACAAAATTTTCATTTACAATTCTAACAGACGCATTTACAGGTTTTGCAAATAAACTATTACATGTTTCCCTTTCGGTAATTGGCAAGTGGATTATATAAAGCATAGTAGCTTTGTCTAGTCCTATTTTTACCTCTCCAAACTCCAGGGTCTCTATCAAATTCACATAAAGCATATTAAAATTATTGAAATGTTTCCGGGTAATATTTAGTTCGTATTCCGATAGTACAAAGGCATTTATAATACCAGCTTTTGCCCATTGCATAGAGTAACCCAGATTAGTAAGTTCTTCCTTTACCAATTCTAGTTTTCCTTCGACGTCTTTAACGATTGCTTGCTCGTAAACATCGTTTGAAAATTGTCGTGATGAGGAGAACCAGCCACCCACTTCCACGCAGTTCCCAGGGCGTTTATTGATCTAGATTCTCGTCTGGGTCTCAAATCATGGATAATTGCTGTTCTTTTTCCCTACGTCTTGTCGTGTAACAGCATCTAGTTGGTCGACTGCCTTTTCGTAAGAGTCGAGATCTATTACATGAATTAGTTTGAAATCATCGGTCGTTAGTTTAGTTATTCCAGTCTCCACTGCCCCAAGTTGGACTCCACTTAAGCACTTCTGTGTTTCTTTTTCAAGTACTTGACTACGACTAGCCATCGTAGCTGCTATCTTTATTTTTAAATAATGAAATTTTTGGTTAGTTTACAATTCTTTTTTGTTCTTATTTTAAATATGAAATTAGTTCATTAAGTAAACAGACATATCGTCAAGAGAAAGTATACAAAAATACGGAGAATTCAAACAGATTCAGGGAATACAAAAATACAATAAAAAATACAAACATCAGTTAATATTTTTCTCTTTCATTTTGTTGCGACACACGTTCATAACCTGAGTCGCAATTAGCTCATAATAAAATTAAAATGATTTCAATTGCACAACAAATTAAAAGGAAAAGAACTTAAAGTTTTTATTAAACATTAGTTGTGTTAAGTTGTATATAAGTTAATAAAAAGACATGCTTTGTCTTTGGTGAGTTAATTTGAACTGAATATTTTATTTCTAAACTCCACCTTCAAGAATATTGCTAATTAAAAATGTATTACAGAATTTGCTTAGGCTAGCTTAAATCTATTCATGTGGAATTCATGCCACCATCTGTCATTGACTCAAACACTGCATTGTAGCGTCTCATATTACCAGACGTACACTGGTCGACAGAGAATGCTGCCTCACTCAATGCAAAGCAGAGTTGGTCATGTTATGGTGAATTTGCTGTAACACTGTACGACAGCTAGTGTCGGATAGCCCAGTGTTAACTTATATACATATCTTTTTTTTCGGGTTCGATCTGCCTTTCTCTGCTGGTTACCACAATTTTCGACATAAACAATATTATTGTAGACTTCCAAGATAAACATTGACAACAAATCATAATGGTTATAAATAACAAAAAATCTAAAGCCCCGGCATGAGTATGGCCAGCAGCAAAAAAAAAAGCTAAATCAGTTGTTAGCTATTGAAAAATGGATTCCCTAGATGGTGTAGGATTCCTTCGCCGCCCTTAGGGGCTCTAAGTTTGCTAAGATCCCAAAAACTCTGAGATCTACAATGCCCGAGTTATCCATCGTAAGAAGATATAAATTAGTGATTACTAAATCCGAAGATCAAAAAAATAAAACACATTACACTTCAAACACCAAAATCGAACTAACTTTTATTATTTCCAATTATCTTTACAGAGTTTTACATTGTTAAACTTAAGTTACCTACTTAGCAATCTATCGATCCACCGGTTCAATATTGTGCTCTGCCAACGTTGTGCTAGGTTAGCAAAACGTATGGTTGGCTGGTTTGGAGTTTGTTGATCTTGCATTGTATGTGGATATGGAATTGTGTCAACGAACTGAGCTATGGAATGCGGTAGCGACAATTATTGGGTATCCAATAATTGTGTCATTATGTTAGGGTGGTTAGCAATTTTGACGTTAACATATATGTAGCGAATCATAATTCCAACAAAAATATATGTGGGTTTTTAATAAAAAAAAACACTAGCTTTGTTTAGCTTTTTACAGTTTTATTTATTATAAACATAAAACTAGCTCTTTAAGAAAATAAAAGATAGATAACATGAATTGTTATTCAAATTACGCAGTATTTTATTCACTTACTCAACAAAACTCTCCGATCGCACTATACAACCTGCGGTGTCAAACTCTCAAAATCAGTTGAACTCAAAATTCTACGTCGTCTTATTCTGCAAAAGCTTTTCTTTCACATCTGCACTTCTGTTAATATAACAGTACATTTTAAAACCTTCGTCCACTGCTTGTTGCTCTGTTATTCTCGAGCGATCCTACATATATTTATTTGATATAAGAACAATGCATTAACATTTCAAGAGGAACTTAATTGATTTGATTTGGCATAACAGCCGACGTATTTACCAAAATTTCTGTTAACTTGAAACACATATGCTGTTAATGAATCTAGTACATAGCAGAAACAAATGGATACTTCACAACAGAATATGAGAATGTTATTAAAATTCATAAGCGGTATTTAATAGATATTCTGTAAGCTTAACAGATAGATTGTATATGCTAAATGATTCTTATCTGACATTAAAATAATGGGGAAAGATAATGCAGAATCGTTTTTATTAAACAAATTAGGTTCGCAAAAGTTTTATAATTTTACTTATAAAATTACCAAGAAAAGAAAAATCATGGCTTTTCATTTAATGGAATTTGAAGGATTCTTGAAATAATATAGCTATAAAAGCAAGAATATAAGTTAAGCTTCTTCGGAATTGAAGCTTAAAAAAATAGATGGTTTTCTGAGGACTTATCTAAAGTCCACAGACACTATCACGTTGACTTATCAAAACTCAACGGACACGAGTTAAGAAACACGAGTTAATTAAAACAACCGGGTCTTGAATTTTATCAAACCGTCTTTATTGAGTGCTCTCCAACTAGTGCGAAGAATAAACATTTAAGCTGTCAAAAGAAACTTAAAAATATTACAATAATTTGCTTGTTAATAAAAGTGTTAGTGTCAACAATTTTGATCTGA
>JAHXMU010000570.1:1197717-1293122 GCA_019455685.1 Philornis downsi
GTTGCACGGCGATCTGATCCGACAGTGTTCTTCTGCTTTACTCAAGATTCTGGATAAAAACACAATGGATTTGCTGTCCTGAGAGAAAACTGCGCCCATGACATAGTTTGAAGCATCCGTTGTTAGTTCAAATTCCTTTGTTAGGTCTGGGTACGATAGTACTACGTCTTCTGAGGATAATGACATTTTCAACTTGTTGAATGCTTCAATTCTCTCCTGGTCAAGGTGGATAACCATTTTCTTGGAGCAGAATTTGGATACTCGTCGTCCCTTCCCTCTAAGAAGTTTTGTCAGGGGTTTAGCTATTTTGGAATAATCCCTGATAAAACGTATATAAAATTTTGAGAGACCTAAAAACGATCTTTATCGTTTTCGGAAGATGAAAATTTTTAATAGCTTCCACTCTCTTAGGGTTGGTTTTTATACCACTGTCAGACACTACAAAATATAGGAATTCAACCTCCCGTTTGAGGAACTCGCATTTATCTAGTTGAAACTTCTTGTTCTCCTTTTCTAATGTCTCAAACATGGTTGATATATTTTCGAGATGTGTGTCTTCATTATCCGCAAATATAATTATATAGACGAAACAAATTCTTTCTATGTGGTCTGTCAAAATATCGTCTAATGTCCGCTGAAAAATGGACGGCGCGTTTCTTAAGCTAAATGGAAGTCGGATAAGTTCATATTTACCGTTATTGATAGAAAAATTCCTCCATAAGAGGAATTTGGTGGAATCCACTTTTTAGGTCAATAACAGTACACAATTTACTTTTTCCCATTTGCAATAGTATATTATTTTTTTCAGGGATAGGGTATCTATCCGGAACTGTTTCTTCGTTCAATTTACGAAAATCAACAACCATTATCTGCTTTTTTGTCCAGATGCATCCATTTTTTGGGTACAATCCATATTGGAGAATTGTAAGCAGACCGAAATGGTCGAATTATACCTTGACTCAGAGGTTTCTTTATTTGTTTTTCTATTCCACCCTTTAAATTCATAGGGTAGGGATAGAATTTTGAATAAATCGATTTGTCATTGACTGTGAAAATGTCTGCAACAACAGTTGTAGTATAAGTAGGTTATTTATCCGGGTCATTGAATAATGTTTTATGTTTTTCAATAATAATATTTAGCTTTTGTTTTTCCATGGAACTTAAATGTCTAAGTTATTCACAGATCGAGATATTTTCTGTTTTATTTTAACTTTTATTTTGTCATTTATTAACATGTAGTCCTTCGAGGTGTAAATAACTGCTAATAATTCGTTTAAACTATCGTTTCCTAATATTCCGCCAAAAGATTTTAGCGTTGGTAATATGAAAAATTTTAATGGTTGAAAACTTTTGTCGAAAATGTTAATAAATGTATGTTGTGTTACTGCGGTTTTTCCTCCTACTGTTGTGTACTTTTTATTGTTACACAAATCGCAAACCAGTAGGTTCGGATCCTACCGGCTGCGCCAAATGTTGCATGTGTTTTGTTACACACAAATAACAAACGGAATGTTATGTAAGTTATGTTCTTGCGTACTGCAAAAACAAAAAAAAAAATTGTTTTTATAATGGTCTTTACGACCGTTGTATTTCATTGAGTTTAATTTCTAAAAAACTGCCGCTTAAACTAACAAAGTTCTTATTTTATATTCTTATCATGACACCTTTACAAAAGTGGCGACATTTAATACTAATGTTGAATTGGCATCAATTGCAGACGCTGATCTTGCAATTATTGCCAATTTTAGGTCAATTAAGTTACCAATTACAATTTTGCATATCATTAAAAATAAGTTTAAAAAAATGAATTTATAATTTTGTTTGTGCAAACTTGTATGCTTGTGCCAAATGTTGTGTATTTTCCTATTACACAAATCGCCAAAATGTTGTGTAAATTAATACTCTTGTTTGAGTATTTTGTAAAAAAAATATATTGTTTTTTTTTTTATTGCAGCTATGATTTTTATTTTTGAATGTAAACTTAACACTGACTTAGAAACTAAAATTGAATTCATATTTATGATATTAATGCTTGCCTAAAATCATCTGACATTATTCCTGGAATTGTTTTTATTTCGCAACAGCATAAAATTTGTAACAAGCGGATGTTCCCATAAAATCTGTAGACATGTCGTCAGCGAAATTATTCTTTTAATGCAGTCAACTCTTGCATTGTTAACTTGTATAAAATGTGTGTGTGTATGCGAGTGAGGGGGGCAGTGTGCCTACGTAGCAGGGGTGGCCAGTTTTTTTAAGTCGCGGGGCCCGAGTTAGGTATGATATCCAGGATTTAGAAAAAAAAGAATACATTCTTTATTTCTTCACAACACAATTTAAATAAAAAACACGACTTCTCTCTTTCTGTACAAAATTATGACTGGACTTTATTAATTTCTATTATATTAATTATGCATCAAATTGACTAAGTAAGACAAGGTGTTTTACATACGTTAATATACAAACATACATACTACTGTATATGTAAATGAATAAGAAATAGTGTTTAACATAAATACAAAGTAATTCTAGGAAATCGGACAAATGTGATCATACAAAAGGTAAAAGAAATATAGATCATGTTAAGTGCAAGAATGTTTATGAAATATGCTGAGCTTAGGTCTAGGGCGAAGACGTGTGCCGGAACTTCAGTCGACGACGTGTGCAGGAACTGCAGTGTGTGCATTTATTGGTCGTTGATTTGTTGCTTGTTGTTGTTGGTAGGTTTTTGGTAAGTTGTAGGTGAGTTGTTGGTGGCGTCGATGACCACGTCATAATTCCCGCGACGAGATAAATATTGCCCAAACGGCAACTCCCTCCTACTTACCTTTGGCATGGATTTGACTAAAAGCATCAGGTCTCTCTCTCCTTCTGTCTGTCTGTCTGTACGGCCAAGAGCGACTGAGAATTAAACCAAATACTGCTCAGAAATAAGAGTCAGCAAAAACAGCTGATTATTTGATCCGGTATCGATTAAAATTTTGAGGATTTGTCCAGTATTCGTCCTACACTCGAAGCATAGTAGAGACGAATTCGTTAATCTAAAAAATGAATATCTACGAATTCCTGTGTTTCTACCAGCTGCTCATTTTCATTTTGAAGTATGCCGTAGTTTTTAATGTAATCCTCTAAAGGTAGCAATTGGTCTTCGTGAAGTTCTATACCTGATTCATATTCTTCCACATCAGGGCTATAGTCTTCGGTGTCCATATAAAAATTTCTTTGAATTTTTTCAGATCTTCGTAAATGGTCCGATTTGTCTATTGGTCTTTTGCCAAAGAATTTTTAGTTCTGGTTAGGTCGATTCATGTAGTTCACTGCTCGTGATTGCATCGATCGACTATCAATCTCCATCGGTTCGGGTTTTGGTTGTGGTTTTTGTGCCGTTGGTCTTGGCGGTTGAAAATTTTGGGTTTGGAATAATTGTATAACGTACACATATCAATTAACACTTCCACTTTAATTAACTTCCACTATAAAGTAACAATATCCATTAACACTTCTTTTTGATTTCTTGTGTGTTGTTATAGGTTATAGGTAAAATTTGCCCGTTTTTCATTTTTATACTATGGTTTTATTGATTATAATTGTACATTATTGTTGTTGTCAATAATGTTAATTTTGCTTATTACTAATTATGATTATTACTGGGACATAGTTGAATAAACTATTGCGTCAGCATGTTTTGCAGTAAGCTGAAATGATGGAATATGAAGATCTCCAATTACAAGTCGATAACCAGCAATGGAGTCATACAAATGCACAAATAGTAGTTTTAAATACTACCATGTGAAACCGACTACAAAACACACTACAATTGTGGAGCACGATTAGAATTATTATAGGGATACGCAGGTGCAGAATTATATTGCTGCATACTAGCGTATACTTGTGGTGGATAAGACAATTGTGGGTAGAATGGTAACTGTTTGTTTTTATTTTGATAATGTGGTTTTGGAGGCAGTTCAAGACTAGCCTGAAGTTGCTGTTCAATATTTCTACTACCATTGTTAGGTGAATTGGCGAAATTTGCCCTAGCGAGTTCATTTTCCATTTTCAAGCATAGTTGAAGTGCATGTGGAAGATCTGTGGGTTCTTTCATACCCAAATGAATTGACATATGACTCTTGTGTCCTCCAATAAGTGTGCCTACGTGGCAGAGGTGGCCTGTTTTTTAAAGTCGCGGACATTGCCCAAACGGCAACTAGTTTTCCTTAATTACTTACCACCAGCCTGAAATCAATTATCATTTAGCATGGATTCTTTCGTCTCAGTTGCCATGTGCTCCTGAGACCATCTCTTTTTCCTATATTGGAACTACCTTTATTTATATCATTATTTTTCTTACTATTATTTGTTCTGCCGCTATCGACTGAGAGCCAACCCAAATACTGCTCAGAAATAAGAGTCAGCAAAAACAGCCACATATTTCCGCATAGGAAAAAATGCAACTTTAGTGCAAAACCTATTGACAAACGTTCGTCATTTCCTTGTTTATTAATGTGTCAATGCTCCCGTAACACCGTAAACATTGACCTACATTAATTACTTCAGTCTGACACACATTCGTCATTTCTTTGTTTATTAATGCGCCAATGCCCCCGTAAAACATTCCACATATGGAAAAATGCACCGTAAACATTGGCCTACATTAATTACTTCAGTTTTTGGGATGTCGCGACAACAGGGTAATTTGCTTCGACATAAAATTGATTCCCATTCTCAAGTGACAGAACCTTACAGCTACGCCCTACACTAATGGTGTCAATAGTATGACACCCTGCAAACTGTTTGTCACAACAAAACGTCAACTATTTTGTATGGGGGGTGAGTATAGGTGGATACTTGTTGGAAAATGAAGCCTATCCAATAACATTTCATTCCTTTTTGCATATGTTGCCTCCACGTCAACAGACTTTATTTACCAAAGAACCAAAAACCAAAACAAATACTGCTCTCAGAAACACAAATCACAAACCGGTTGGTTCGGATCCTACCGACTGTGCCAAAAATGTGGAGTATTTTGGTAGGGTTCTACTATGTCACGGTGTGGTGTAACTACAGCAGGACTCTACGATGCCCGTTCGTGTAGTGTTATGTGTACCTAAGTGAGTTGACGCATATCACCTGTAAGATGATACACGCTGGCTTATTTTCATAAAGGCGCGAGATCGCGCACTTAAGAGTACTTATGGTAGTGAAGCTGGAAGGAAAAACCAGAAGGCAATATACCTTCAGGTCAAGGAATAACCCGTTTCACCGTGTCCCTGCGTTACAGGGGGTGCCCAGTTTTTTAAAGTCGCGGGGCCCGCGACAAGATGAACATTGCTCAAACAGCAACTTTGTTTACCTTCTACTTACCTTTTGCATGGATTTGACTAAAAGCATCAGGTATCTCTCTCTTTCTGTCTATGTCCCTCTGTACAGTCGCCAGTGCCTAATTTCCGCACTCCAGGCAAACGACTCGTAGTCGCTCCTGTTAACTCTATACAATCGCCAGTCCCTAATTTCCGCACCCCAGGCAAACGACTCGTAGTCGCTCCTGTTACTTCTATACAATCGCCAGTGCCTAATTTCCGCACCCCAGGCAAACGACTCGTAGTCGCTCCTGTTAACTCTATACAATCGCCAGTGCCTAATTTCCGCGCCCCAGGCAAACGACTCGTAGTCGCTCCTGTTCCCTGCACCTTCTCTTACGTCAGGAGAATTACAGAAATTGCAGAAATTAGACGTCCGGGTTTTTTGGTTGGAAGGGGACAAGTTGTCCTGCACAAAAGCGATCAGGTATTTGATACTCGTAAGGCCGGAACAGACCCCGTTAATCAGAAGCAGTATAGGCTACCTCACATACACCGCGAGGAGATCAACCGACAGGTTAGGAAGTTGGAAAGAGATGATATAATATCCCTTAGCGTATCGCCCTGGAATTCGCCAATGCTGTTGGTACCAAAGAAAGCATCGGCGGACGGGAAGAAAAGCTGGAGGCTTGTGGTAGATTTCCGCAAAGTTAACGAAGTCACCATAAATCAAGTTTTGCCGATTCCAAGGATCTGTGAAATTTTGGATCAGCTAGGGAATAGTAGATACTTCTCCACCCTAGACTTAGGTAGCGGTTACTACCAAGTGGAAGTGGAGAAAGGAGACCGGAAAAAAACGGCATTCAGTACGGCTTTAGGACATTTCGAATTTAACAGAATGCCTTTTGGCCTAACTGGAGCTCCCGCCACTTTCCAAAGATTAATGAACTATGTTCTCACGGGTTTACAAGGAATTGAGTGTTTCGTTTACTTGGATGACATTGTGGTGTATGGTGGAAACCTGGAGGAACATGATAGGAGCTTATACAAGGTTCTCCAGCTGCTAAGGGAAAACAATTTGAAGATACGGACAGGCAAATACAATTTTTTAAGAAAAGAGGTTGTGTATTTGGGACACAAATGCTCGGAAGAGGAAGCTCTTCCAAATCCGGAAAGGGTGGACTGTGTGGAAAAATATCCTCCTCCTAAAAATCGGATGGAGGTGCAGTCTTTCCTGGAATTAGTGAACTACTACAGAAAGTTCATTCCGGCGACGACGGAGTTTGCCTTGCCGATCAATAAGTTACTCCGAAAGGACATTCCTTTCAAATGGACAAAGAAGGGTCAAGAAGCATTTGACAGATTGAAGAAGGCAATAATATCTCCTTCGGTTCTGGCTTATCCCGATTTTTCGAAACCTTTCGTGCTCATCACGGATGCCAGTGGTGAAGCCCTCGGAGCAGTGTTGTCCCAATCGGACAAAGGGGGAGACCGACCAATTGCGTTTGCTAGCCGAGCGTTGTGCGATACCGATACGCGATATTCAACTATTGAGAGAGAGTTCTTGGTAGTTGTATGGGCGGTGACAAATTTCCGACCGTATCTCCTGGGTAGGTATTTCAAGGTCTTTACAGACCATCAACCTCTAGGAGGGATAGCCAACCTGAAGGATCAGACTTTTCGTTTGGCCAGATTTTAGCACGAGTTATCTGAATATGACTTCGAGATAATATATAAGCCTGGCAAAAAGAATCAGAACTCGGACGCTCTGAGCCGAATACCTCCCATGGGAAACCAGGTGCTCGGGGTACAGACCAGAGCAAGAACCCGAGCAGAACAGGGGAAAATGGCTACAGCAAATATGGGTTCAGCGACTAACGGAAGTAGAGAACCCAAGGAACAGAATCGTTCTGAGATTGAGGACAGAGAATGTCCCGACAACCGTGATTTAGGGGAAAAGACAATGGCAGGTTATGTTTTGACATATGATCCACGAGACATTCAACAGGCACTAAAGAATTTCCACGACAGCCCATTAGGGGGTCATCAGGTTTCAGGAAGACACTGGCGAAACTAAAGAGACAGTTTCGATGGGCCGGTATGTGCAGGGACTTAAGGTGCTACATTGCCTGATGTAAAGAGTGCCAGCGCAATGAAAGTACGGTAATGTCGATGGTAGTTACTGATATGCCCAGCCGGCCATTCCAAAAGGCCTATATGGATATAGTGGGTCCTCTTCCTGAAACCACGCTGGGGAATAAACTCGTACTGACTTACCAAGATGACTTCTCCAAATTCATGGTATGTGCTGCGATACCCGATGGGGAGGCAAGTACTGTTGCCCAGATATTCTTTAGAGATTTTGTTGCCAAGTACGAAGCACCACAGGTAATAGTGACAGATAACGGGACACATTTTATGTCTCGGGTGTTCAGTGATACCTGCAAAATTTTGGGGATTAAAAAACTGAATATCACGCCCTATCATCCTCAAGCAAATGGGTCATTGGAGAGAAGCCATCGCCCCCTGGCTGATTACCTTCGAGCTTTCGCGGATGAAGATGGAAGTAACTGGGACCAATGGCTAGCGCCAGCCATGCATACTCACAACAATACCGTGCACTCGTCAACGGGCCAGACACCTTTCGTTGTATGGGTTTGATATAGACTTGCCCACTAACTTAAAGGGAAAGTGTGCTCCACTATACAACCCCGATGACCCAAGCAAGGTGTTAAAGCTGCAACTGCAGCGAAGCCATGAGTTGGTCAGAAAAAACCTTGAGAAATCGAAGTTGTTGGCGAAAAAGATTTATGACAAGGTTATGCTTAGAAATCACGGTCGGAAGAATAAACTTTCACCCATTTTTGGTTGGACCGTACGAAGTGGTCAGGGTAGAAAGTCCGGTCACTACTACGATAAAAGTGAAAGGGAAAAACCAAAAATGGCATAATAACCACTTCCGGCTGTACTGAGGGGAATGAGTCGTCATTCGTCCGTCAACAATAAAAAGAGATGGAGCGTTAGCGGGCTAATGGAAAATTCTGACGGCCAGACCAGGAAAACTTGGTTCGGAGAGCCCATTGTTGCAGGCTCCCGAGTGATGAAGTCTATGATGGGACCAACCAAGGCTCCGATTTAATCGGGCCTTAGGAGAAAGAGAGAAAAAACATGTGTGTTTTTTATACTTTTGTTACACAAGATGTTGTGTGCGTTTTGTTACACCCAAAAATGTTGTGTATAAAATGTGTGGCAGGGGTGGCCTGTTTTTTTTAAATTTATTTATTTATTTGTTTTATAAGCTCTTCTAACCTGAAGGGTCCGGCTTTAAGGCTACGGAATCGCAGATTTGAGTTTATGTTATACTGGAGTGTCCTTCGATAGGAATCTCAGTTTATTGCATTTCGTTAAGGCTTTATTTTTTTTTATTTTTTCATTTTATATTTATTTATTAATACACATCACAATTTTTACTTACCAAATCAAGAGTACGGTTCTGAACATTGTCGTTCCTGGAAGTAAAGAGTTAAAACTCTCCGATTTCTAATCCAGATTCCTCCGATATTCCCTCGAAGTTTGTTTTGAGCTATTTTTCTGTAATATTCCCTCACAGTCAGAAAGCACTTTAAAGTTTTCTTCGATATTCCCTCGAAGTTTTTTTTTTGTACTATTCCTGTGATATTCCTTCACAGTCCTTTAGGAAGCACTTTTAATGGAATTTCAAATCGTCCACCAGGCTTAAGCCGACTGCGCCAGTTACAGTTTGAACTCCAAAAGATGCAAAAAATAATAAAAAAACAAAGTACTTGTTTCTTTCACCACTGAATTACAATTGATTTTTTGTTGTTAAAAATGTTTAAATGAAACTTATAAAATTAATTACAAAATTGCTTACTCTGTATTTTAATAATAAACCAATTTAGTTTCCTTATTGTCTAAATGTTAGTATTGCTTAATTAGCATTTTGCAACTTCTTAAGAATTTTGCATTTATTTTGCTTTTCATATTTTGATTTAATTTCTTAATAATTTTAGTTTCTTTATTTAAATGTTTTATTTTGCTTTTATATTTTGATTCAATTTCTTAATAATTTTAGTGTCTTTATTTAAATGTTAGTAATGCTTAGTTAGCATTTCGGAAGTTTTTATTAATTTGGCAATTGGTTTATTATTAATGCAGTTTTTTATAATAATTCCTACGAACTCTACTTTTAGTTCATTGACTTAACTATTTACGTTTAACCCTGGTGGTTTGGTTGGTGGTTGTGTAGTTGTTAGTGTTATGGGGGTTTCCATAACTCGCGTAATGCTAAGCCCACACCTAGCCTTCTCTGCTTCAACTGGAACATCTGTTTATTTCTTTCTCTGTTCACATGGCTCTTATTTACACAAAAATTCCAATTTATTTCTGTTTCTAACCATCATTGGGCTGTATTAAAGGTATCTGAAAGGCAAGTTGCAGCTTTTGTTGATTCAGCGAAAAGATGAAGGTAGAGGACGTTGCTATTATGTAAGGCGGAAAAAATTCCCAGTCCCAGCTTATGTTTCGTAACTTGATTTCTTCTACGCTGACCACAAATCTTGAGGAAGTGAACTAAATGCGATTTGATTACACTAAGTAGGCCAGTTGTGGGAATTTCATAACTATGTTCGACACGTGTTGCGCCCATGTCAAGACCAGTGGTTTTCTGGCCAAATGCCTTAAACCAAAATCCTGGTATCCGATTGGGACCGGATAATGATGGTGGACAGAGAAAACAACCACCATTTAATGGCATAAAAAGCAACAGCGTATCTTGTGGCACCTCTGAGCCGATACTCATGTTACTTGTTGTTTGTAGGTTTTACTTAATTTGCTAAGAATTTACTAATTATTCTTCGCAGTATCATCAGAATACATTTAAGCTAATTTACTAAATTACATTGGTCATTAATAAATTCTGGTCACTAATTTTGATTATTCAACAAAAGTTTAATAAGTATTTTTACTGAAATGGTAACAGAAGAGAGTTGGATTATTTGAGGGTTAGAGAATTCTTTATTTTAATCAGCGAAATTGTGTTGTAGTATTGGAATCGAATAAGAATGTGGATCAGTGATTGGAAACTATAGTTCCTGAGAAATGTATTTATTATTTATTTAGTTGAATATTTGTATGTTGTTATGTATGTATGTGTGTTGTGAATGAATATGTATGTATGTATTTATGTAATTCCTCTCCCCTAAGTCTAAGGCGAATGCGAATGCGTACATTGGTACGACACCCAGGAATAGGCTTTAATTTTTAATGCTTCTTGAATTAGAACATTAAATACAATAACAGTGACGAAGGTTGTCGAAATTGTCGATATTTTAATCAATCTTATCTTGACAACAACATTCTCAACATTTTAATTTGATGACGGCAGTTGTTCCAATCATTCCGATGATTGGAGCATTATGTTTACTTTCTCCAAGGATATCGGTTGGTAAACTGCAAGTTTCACTTGTACTCGTAAGTATAATGTCTCGTAGTTTGAAAAGTTCTAATTTTCGATTGAGATCGTCTCGATAAAAAATTTAATTAAAAAAGTTCCGCTTAGCCATTGTTTTCTTCCAGTAATAGTTATGGTATTAGCAAAATCATTGAAAAGGTTTAGCCCAGGCGATAATATTTCAATCTGCGGTATGTGGTAGGCATGTAGTTTATAGTAAATGTTAACAGAATTATAAGTTTTTCCCTTAGTTTTTACGCCATATGCTTCATTTTGTAACCTACTAGTTTCGTTTACTGATGTAATTATAACGTCATTTGATTTTTTGGTAGGTGTTAGTAATAAAGGGTTATCCAAACTGCCGGTCTGGCAAGGCTGGCAGCTGTTAAATATCTGTCATCTAAACAAGTGTTATTGTGAATGTGAATTGTTTAACAATCGAAGAACGCGTAAAAATAGTTAAAACTTTCTACAAACTGTGGTGATTCACACGTGTGCACTTCTCGTGCACTACGGGATGATTATGGACTTCATAACCGACCTACTTTGCAAGGAATTTGCAAGATTACAAAAAAATTTGAAGAGACTGGAAGCTTTGCTGATGTGGTCAGGCGTGTGCATTATCACAATGTACACGTACTGCTGAAAATATCGCTTCTGTTAGTGAAAGTGTGGCAGATAATCTGAATTTGTCGATTCCACGGCGATCTCAGTAATTGGATTTTTCTTAAGGCTCATTATGGCGTATTTTGCATTTGAATTTGCACCTCAATTCATAAAGAGTTCAACTCACGCAACAATTAAAGCTGGCCGACCATTCACAACGCCGTAGATATGCTGATTGTTTGCTACATCAACAGGTTTTCAATGCGGATTTTTCGAATAACATTTTTCTCAGCGATGATACTCATTTCTCAAAATTGTTGCATGAGGGGCTCGGAGATACCAAAGTGATTGTTAAAAAGCCATTGCATTCGGAAAAAGAGACTGTTTGCAAAAAGTTGCATTATGGTCCGGACATGTCAATGGTTAACGATACCGTCAATTCAGAGAACTATGACCGTATGATAACCGACATTTTTTTGTCCTGCAATTGAATATTGTGAACTGTACGATGTGTAGTTTCAACTAGATGGTACCACGAGCCACAAAACACGGCCGAATTTGGTTTTATTGCATGTGAAGTTCCCAGAAAGTGTAATTTTACGTTATGGCTACGATAATTGGCCACCAAGAGCATGCGATTTGACGCCGTTAGATTTTTTTTATAAGTCTACATCATAGACCGTATTTACGCGGATACTTCCTAAACATTGGAGCATTTGAAAACCAACGTTCGTCAAGTTATCGTCGATATACCGCCCGAAATGTGCGAAAAAGTGAACGAAAACTATCTCAAAAGGATCCACTGCTGCAACCAATCCCGGGGCTTTCATCTAAATGACATTGTAATTCGTCCATAATCGCAAGGTCCAAGCTTTATAATAAAATGCAAGTTTAATCGAAATCATAGCTTTAGGCGCACTTCGTTTAGCTTTAGTTTAGAAACCGAAAAATGGATAACCCGGTATTTTTATGTTAGTTACAATTACTTTGGTCATCAGCAAATTCCGGTTAACAAATTTTGATTATTCAACTATAGTGTTTGCGCAGAAATACTTTATATTTGATTTCCCGATACCACACAAAAAAAAAGATTGAAAATTGCGGCTCAATTCGAACTTCAATGGTTCACGATTTATTTTCAACTGAACTTCTCCTAAATTATTATTGTCGCTGGGCCACCAAAAAACAATACAAAAGAATAAACGATAGTTAATAAATACATAATGCAAGTGCAAGAGCAACAACAACAAAAACTTAACGAAAGAAATTCAAGTAAACGGCAAGAACTATTTATGCTGTTGTTGTTGTTGCTCAGCTTAAAGATGTTAAATTTGGCAAACAAAAAGACAACAACAGCGCATAAAACTGACCAAAGCGAAACATGGAAACAGTTGTATGTGTTGTTGTTGTCACATCAGTAAGAACGAAAACAAATATGTTAGGATGGTTCTTATTTCAATTATTACAGAATTAACATAATTAAAATTCAAAATTTTATAAAATAAACATTGTAAGGCGATCTGATCAGACATATAGCTTAATAAGATTGTGTACTTGATTGGTAACGAAAAAGTCAGGATTATTTGAGTGTAAGAATGTTCTTTGCTTAAACCAACAAAAGGATTTAATATTCTTGGAAATATGCAAGAATCGAATGTGAATGTGGGTCATTAATTGTAAACTAGTGTTCTTGCGAAATATAAATGGCCTCTCTGTTTGTTCAGTTTAATGTTTGTGTAAATTTGATTATTTCAAATTAAACACATTTAAAAAGCCCGTCTGATAAATTAAAAAACAAGTTTTTTGTTAGCACGTGAGTTATAGTTTGATGAAACTAATCTCGAAAAAAACACGTCTGCGTTTTTCTGTTGTACGATTTAGAGTTATCTTTATTGTTGCTGTTATTTTTAATGAAACTTATTTACTAAATATAAAAGTGCTTATTCTATTAATTTAAGTTTTTAAATAATCATCAATTTTATTTATTTGCATTTCGCAATTCTTAGTGTTAAAGGTTGACAAACGATATTTTAAAGAGTTCACATTTTATTAATGTGAAGTGTTTGAACTAATTCTGTACATTGTTCATGTGTGTGTGTGTTGTTATGGCTTAGTGGCTTTGGTGGGAGTAGATGTGGTAACATAACAAATGTTGTGTGTGTGTATGTGAGTGTGGCGGAGCAGTGTACCTACGTAGCAGAGTTGACCTTGTTTACAGTCGCGAGGCCCGAGTTAAGTATGATATCCAGGATTTAGTAAAAAAAAATATATTCTTTATTTCTTCTCAACACAATTTAAGTGACAAACACGACTTCTCTCTTTTAGTACAAAATTATGACTGGACTTTATTAATTTCTATTATTTTAATTATGCATGAAAATGACTAAGTAAGACAAGGTGTTTTACATACGTTAATATACAAACATACATACTACTGTATATGTAAATGAATAAGAAATAGTGTTTAACATAAATACAAAGTAATTCCAGGAAATCGAACAAATGTGGATCATACAAAAGGTAAAAGAAATATAGATCATGTTAAGTGCAAGAATGTTTATGAAATATGCTGAGCTTCAGTCGACGACGTGTGCAGGAACTGCAGTGTGAGCATTTATTGGTCGTTGACTTGTTGCTTGTTGTTGTTGGTAGGTTTTTGGTAAGTTGTAGGTGAGTTGTTGGTGGCGTCGATGACTACGTCATAACTCCCGCGACGAGCTTGTCATCGCCCAAACAGCGACTATGGGGAAGAATACTTACGAAATTTGTCTTTCTGAAATTCAATTTTTTTTTTCCTTTATGCAACCTACATGTCATCAGGTTCTGGCCGCATCTTCTGAGAACATTTTTTATTTATAGCATAAATATAATGTGCTCTGCCGCCAGTGGCTGAGAACCACATATTTCCGCATAGGGAAAAATGCACCGTAAACATTGATTAATTACTTAAGTTTTTGGGATGTCGCAACAACAGGGTCATTTGCTGCGATATCAAATTGATTCCCATTCTCAAGTGACTGAACCTTATAGCTAGGCCCTACACTAATGGTGTCAATAATATGGCACCTTACAAGCTACTTGTCACAACAGTGTTCATGATCATTGTAAAGTGTCGACGGTGCACAATTGCTTTGCACAACCAACGACCGCCAGGAGTAACAGAATTCATTGAATTCTGTTTGGACTTTTTGTCAACAATGAGAAATAAAGCTTTGAGTAGTGTAAACAGTAACAGTACAGTACATAACACATAAACATATATATATATATATATACAGGGTTGCCCATATTCGACGGACCCATCTGGCAACGCCATAACTTTTGACAGAGATGTCAGATCGCTTAATGACATACCGCGTTTGAAGCGTCAGTCCAAGCAGATTTTTACCATGGAACAATACACGCCACGCGAGCTCTGAAATAGTTGAAATTTACATTCAACAGAAGAAGTCAATTGTGAAAACTCAACGTGCTTTTAAAATATTAAAAAATGTGAGAAGTGCGCCTTCTAAGAACACCATTAAGCGTTTATACGAAAAATTTTCGACTGGTGAGGCTCTTTCTAATCCGAAGAGGTAAAATAAAAGTCGACCAAGGCGATCGGCCGAGAATATCGCTGCCGTACGAGCCAGTGTTGAGAGGTCCCCAAGAACATCCCAAAAACGCCGTTCTCAGCAGTTGGGCATGGCTCGGTCCACTTTACAACGGATTATTCGCGTTGATTTGCATTTGTTCCCGTACAAAATTCAATTGACGCAAAGATTGTTGCCTGCGGACAAACCTCGTCGATTGGAATGGGCCCAACGAGTCATCGAAATGGCCGATGATGACGAGCAATTTTGGAACAAAATTATCATGTCCGATGAAGCCCATTTCACATTGAATGGGACCGTAAATAAGCAAAATTGCCGTATTTATGCCACTGAAAATCCTCAGGAGATTCAAGAATTGCCTCTTCATGACGAAAAAGTCACAGTTTGGTGCGGCGTTAGTGCGAAAACGGTCATTGGGCCGTTTTTCTTCCAAAACGAAAATGGCCATGCTGTTACCATCAACCAGGAGCGTTATCGCGACATGATGCCCAATTTTGTGATGCCAATTATTCGTCGAAAGCGTATGAGGCAGTTGTGGTTTCAACAAGACGGCGCACCACCGCACACAAGTCTCATAACAATCGATTTTCTGAAGAATTTGTTTCCGGGCCGTTTGATGTCGAAAAGTGGTGATTTGGACTGGCCACCGCGTTCGCCCGATTTGACGCCCGCTGACTTCTTCTTGTGGGGACATTTGAAGTCAAAGGTTTACGTTAACAAGCCAAGGACCGTAGAAGAGCTCAAGGACAACATTCGTGAAGAAATAGCCGCTATTCCGGCCGAAATGTTGGCGAAAACGATGGAAAATGCTGCAAAAAGGGCACAATACGCCATCAACGCCAGAGGCGGCCATTTGAGAGATATCATATTCAAAAATTGATGTAAACAAATCTACTTGGAACAAATTAAATGAATAAGATTGCCAACCGCCAAATTTTTATTTTTTTCTTTGATTTTTTTTTAAAAAACATGGGTCCGCCGAATATGGGCAACCCTGTATATATATATATACCTCATTGATATATATATATAATATATATTATAATATAATATTATAAAAAATAATGGGTTTAAATTTAAGGTGTTAGTTCGAACGCTTCAGCTTGCACTTTCGTGTAACTGATCGTTATTGAGACAAATACGGAATTGTAAACTCCGCATTTGCTAAAATTCAGTATTTACATAGAAAGTAGGATACATTCTTCATTTCTCGCAATGCTTTTACGGCTCACTTTATTCAATTTGTGTACCTTTTCATCATAGGTATGTATAAATCAATGAATTGCTTCTCTTTTTAGCCTACAAACGGTCCTTTTCCATACCATGAACACTTCAGAATAAACTTATTCCATATTTGGCAGCTGCAGAAGGTTCCAGCTGGGTCATTTAAGTAATGACATTACCGAATAACGGCTATAGCATTTATGCTATCACGTCGAAGTCAACGTAACCCTACAGAGTTATATTTATGCTATAGGTGCTGTTAGGACCGATGCCTTGAACATAGTAATTGCGGTGTAGTATCGGGTATTACCTCTGAGATGATAGCCATTTGCTTATTTATATAACAGAGCTTACGCATTCATTTACGAGATTTACTACTAATTTACTCACTAATTTGTCAACTCTACGTTATTTTACAAAATTCAAAAAAGTCCACATTTGATTTCTACCCCTTGGAGAGCTTTATATTCGAAAAATTTCTGAGTATTTCTCTTTTCACTTTTTATATTCGTTCAATATTATATAAGTTCAATATTGATCTCGTTATTTATATGTATATTCAACTTGTTGAAGTTAGCTTTCCAGTAGGTTCCAACTGTGCCATTACCATACCGCCATACCAAATCTTGAATACTAATAGGATCGATGACCTGACTTAGAAAGTGGGCTGTAGTCGTATAGCGGTTGCGTTTTTTTGATATCATATACCCGTTTCTAATGCTATCCAGTATACGTTAACGGGTATAATTTTGCACGCTAAGCTAAACGGGGAAAAGTTGTATAAAAAAGTAGGTAAAATAATAATGCGACCAAGTTTTCCTACGTAAAAGTAAACAAAGAAGTTAAAGAAGAAGTAGAACGTCAAATAACGTAAACACAAGTTGTTATTTTTTTTTTTCAAACATCAGTTGGTGAATTTTGGGTTTGTGTGTTATCGGCGTTATTGCCGTTTATATGGATTTGTTTAGATGTTTGTATGTGTGCATGGATGTATGTTTGTATGGATTTGTTTGCTGCCAAGTTAATTTTGCTAATCGCCGATGCACTTTTCTGGTATCCTATACCGGCATCCTATACAGGATTCCAAAAAAAAAAAAAAAAAAAGAGCGCAACCAGTGTCGGGTATCATTTTTGCAGTTTGCTTATTTTGATAATAGCGCAAGCTCATGCATCGATTAGCCTGCCTCCTAAGGCGCTAATCTTCTTCAGAACCTGAAAAGGATAAGTAAAACAAATGTTTTATATTTAATTCTTGAAGTAGATGTTCATCGATTGTGCTCACTGTTGGGTGAATCGGCTTTATTTACATTAAAAATTAACCTATCCCACGGGTGGCCAAAAACCAAAAAGCAATTCTTGCTGATTAGGCGGAATTTCATTTACTAGTACTTCATGTGGTAGTGCATTCACAATTCAATCGCCCGGACTTACCTTCGTCAACACTAAGCAAAAATTAAACTGAATTGAAACGTAACTCATTGTCCCGCATTGCTCAAGCCAAGAACAATGGGAACATTAGCCGACTCGGGTTACACTTTGTACAAAAAACTTTTGGTCATGGCACACCAATGACGTTTCCAATGTTTTTGTTGTTATAGCAGTGCTTCTTCATACACTAAACTTATTGCATGCTTACATGCATAAATCAGAACACACATAAAGCTTCTAATGGTTTCATATTTATTGCGGAATGTATACTGTACAGGGTTATCCATAGTGGTTTCAAAACCGTCGGTCTGGCAAGGCTGTCAGCTGTCATCTGAAGTGTTATTTATTTAGTAAAAGCTTTGCCATTTACGAATATGGCCTGTTTAACGAGTAAAAATAGTTACAACTTACTACAGATGTGGTGAATCAAACATGGTGACTTTTCGTGCATTAAGGGGCTGTCTTAATCGACCTACTGTGCAGAGAATTGCCAAGATTATAAAGGAATTTGAAGAGACTGGAAGCGTTGCAGGTGTGGGATAGCCTGTGCATCATAGCACTGTGCACACTGCCGAAAATATCGCTTCTGTTAGTGAAAGTGTAGCGAATAATTCAAATTTCAATTTCAGAATGCTGAATGATAATCGACTAGACGATACGTGGCTTTAACAAGACTGCGCCACGAGCCACACAACACAACAGATTTTGACTCTATTGCATGAGAACTTTTCAGAAAGCGTAATTTTACGTTTTGGCGACGTCAATTGGTCACCAAGATTATGTGATTTAATGCCGTTAGACTTTTTTTTGTGGGGGTAACGTCAAAGACCCGATATGCCCCATAACGCAGTAGCATTTGAAAACCGAAATTCGCCAAGTTATCGCCAAGGTACCGACCGAAATATACGAAAAAGTGATCGAAACCTACCTCAAAAGGATCCACTGCTAGAACTAATCCAGAGGCGATCATTTAAATGGCATTGTATTTCATGCATAATGGCAACGTCTAAGCATTATAACGAAATAAAAGTTTCATGGAAATCATAGCTTTGTGTGTATTTTATTTGACTTTATTTTTGAAACTGAAAAATGGATAACCCTTTATTCATCGACGGATCCGTCTAAAAGACCTGAAAACCGATGTAAGTATCTTTGAGATTGAAAAACCGCACTACCTTCCAGTGTGGAATAAAATCATTGACTAGCCTCAGGTACGGAGAAACCTTTAATGTTTTGGTGATTACATTTTTCTCTAACATGAAAATAAAGACGTTCATGTTAGAGAAAAATGTCGAATTGGAAGATTTTTATCATTTCAAAGACTTTGTGCTTATTGACGGCAAGAGCATTTCCCAGGCCAACCTACGACCGTTTCACAGTTATTTGAAATTTTAATCATATTTTACATATTGGAAAAGAAGCTACAAATAGGTCTGATTCTGATTTATATGTATGTAGCAGTATCACAGGTATAAAAAAATTTTGATTCCAATTCCGTTTATGAAATATTTTATTTGATTTTCATTGAATTTTCAGTTGAGCCGAGAACAAAAATTACATCAGCTTTCAACTCTGATCTAAATTAAGGAACAAAACTATATATTTGTTTTGAGTCCTCCCATCCCAGTATACGTTCCTTTGTGTTCAAATAGAGAATCAATGTGAATTTATAGTTTCATTTCAGACAAGAAACGGAACAAACTGCGTTTAAAATATGAGCTAGACTAAAACTTCGACATACTTTTAAATAAAATTACAAATCAGAACCGTGACGTAATTGAATTTTTGTGGTCTCTTCCGTTTCTAGTTTCTTTTGTTTCTTCCAGATCATATGTGGAACGTGGAGCAATACATCCGGCCACAATCTGCATTGACATAAATTTCATATTATATTCTAAGTTTGTTAGTCTAGCTAACTTTATTCTTCTGTTCGTTTGTTTCATCACTTTGCAAAATTTGAAGTTATTTTAATTCGTATCTTGTTGTATACTGCCCAATCCTCTATCTAGAGGAGAGTCAAATTAATACAAAATTTCAAGCGGACGGCTTCAGTGTCAGCCCCTAGTTATGGTTCAATGGAGTTTATCATTAACGAATTACGCTGCATGTTTAATTGCTTATTCCTAACTTGTACACATCTTTAACTAAAGAATCTATGTGCGTTTTATATATTGTCTTAACTAACACCTTCACCTGCCTTTAATTGCATTTCCTTATACCATTTGCGTTGTTGGTACCATTCCAAATTATTTACCTCCAACATTGCAATTGTAAGACTCCTGTACGTGGAATAATCCACGATCGTTAACATTCCCTGGCTTTGACTTGCGATTTCCGGTCCATGTTAAAGTTTTTCAGTCTTCTTTTTTGTTTTTGTAAAATTGCATAAACAAATCCATTTGGACAAGTCTAGTGGCGGATGCAATAAGCAAGGCTGTCTCCAACAACACGATGCTATTAAATCTCTCGCCTAGCACAACATAGCCATTTCTAGACAGAACTGGTCAAATCCACCCGCAAGCGAAGCACACCGGGGCGAGCCGGCAAAAATGACTCTTCATGAAAGTGGTTATCATCCTTGATCCATTATGTGCTCAGATTAAGATTAATACTTCCGGAAAATAACCTTTCCACAAAATTAGTTTGCCCACTTTCATAGAGTAATAGTTCCAGATTGATTCCCTACAGCCTTTGGAATTGTACCGTCAATGTTGAAATGTTCCTGTAGTAGGTTTAACAACAAAATAATGGCGTCTACTTAAGATGGGGAGATTCCATTCATTAAACTACTTCGTCAGCCTTTGGAAAATCTTAGGCACCGGTTTTAATCTAAATGACATACGAATAAACCTGCAATGCTTTGGCCAAATTCAGTGTGGAAAAATATTGAAAAATCTATTGAGACTGTTTAGCTAAGACTAATATTTGTGGTTAAGCCATTTCATGCGTTTTGCGTTCTTGATTTTTTGATTCTGTGTAATTTCTTATCCCACATAGAAAGAGGAAAATTGTGGCAAAATTCCAAGCTGACCATAAAATCAATGCAAATCACCGTCACCTCTTTGCATACGATAATTGCTTGTTTCCTTTATTTGTTAAATCTCTCTTCCTTTACGAATATTTATATGAGTATGTAAAGAGTTCTTTAGATGGTGTCATTATTGGCAGTCTGTGGCAGCCATAATAATCACCACCGAAATCTTTATCGAATTTTTGACACAACAATGAAATGGTCGCCATAACCGAAATCAATTTATTTTACTTAAATTTTGGCCTTTATATCCTCCTTCACTGCGATGGATATCTTTTGATATGGGAAAATTAGGCACATTTTGTTAAACCTTAGACATATTAAGGAACAATTTCATGCATTTTAGAAGATGATTGAGCCATATCAGTTTTTCTATCATGTAAATTTTCGCCTTTATATCCTCATTCACTGCGATGGAAATAATTTGATATGGGAAAATGAGGCACATTTTGTGAAACCTTAGACATATTAAGGAACAATTTCATGCATTTTAGAAGACGATTGAGCCATATCAGTTTTTCTATCATGTTCGCCAAATCTTTTGTCAAATCTTTTGCTCATCATTCAGTTACTGTTGCCAAATTAATATGTCAAATTAATTGTGTAATTTGCATTAAGTATAAATGATGAAACAAGATCATAAATTAACTCTAAAAAGCTTTAACAAATTTCTAAATAGCCGGAAAACGGAAATTTGTGAGAAAAACAAATCCTCCACCCTCATTGTTCATGGCGTGTAATGAAAAAAATGTTCAATGAATCAAACGTTGAACATTTTCGGGTGATGTCTATTTCACGCATGGATAATCTGCTTATAAGTAGGTATAAATACAACTGCAACAGCATCGATTCAGTCAGAAAGGAATCTAAAGATGGATTTGTCACGGAATCCGAAACGCGTCATCCTTGTGGGTGACTACTGAATTGACTGTTAATCTAACCAAATATTAAAAAAGACAGTTTCAACTCGGAAATATCTACTTGACGTGACAGATAATTTGGTATACAGACTTCTGTGCTTTATCAAGAAAATAAATGATAAAACTTTATCTTCAAATTCAGTGTCTTAGTTAACTTAATCTGCTTCTTATGTTGTAAAAAAACACACTGCTGCCAAAATACTAATGTCCTTATTGATTAATTTTGTTAACAATGAAACTTATAATCTAAATACAAAAGTGCTTACTCTAATAAGAGTTCAATACTCTGTTGATTAATGTTGCAATTCGCAAAATTCTGATTGACCTTATTTTCATTTCCTTATTAAAGTTATTGGATTTTATATATGCTGACTATAATCTAGGTGGTTTTGCTGGTGGGTTTATTGTTGTTGTCGTGGTTGCAGTTGTTTCTATAACTCGCGCGTTGGACTCATTTTAGGCCAGGCTCTCTAACGTTTGGAGACAAGTGGTTCTTTAAATAATCAGTCAATGCCCGAGTTGTAGTTTGATGAAACTAATCGCGAAAAAAAACACGTCTATGTTTTTCTGTTGTACGATTTAGAGTGATCTTTATTGTTTCTGTTATTTTTAATGAAACTTATTTACTAAATATAAAAGTGATTATTCTATTAATTTAAGTTTTTTAATAATCATCAAATTTATTTATTTGCATTTCGCAATTCTTAGTATTAAAAGGTTGACAAACGATATTTAAAGAGTTTGCATTTTATTAATGTGAAGTGTTTGAACTAATTTTGTATATTGTTCATGTGTGTGTGTGTTGTTATGCTTAGTGGCTTTGGTGGGAGTAAATGTGGTAACATAACTCCCGTGCGTCAAAACAACGCCAATTCAGCTAGAACATAGCGGCAGTACCGGAAACCTTACGGGCATCGAAACTTGAACCTGCACTCGCAGAAGATCCGACAGACGTAGAAGCTTGCAATTAATGACAATAGACAAAACTGTTTCTTTGCATATTAAGCTTCAGAGCGTTTGGTACGGAGCATCAATTTTGAGTGAAAGAAATTTTTTTGCGAGACTCATGTTTGGATGAGCAGGGCACATTAAAGGACATGGACTTGAATAATTTGATCCAGTTGTGTTGTGATTGCAGTAACTTCTGTATCACTACGTTAGATGATTATAGTAGGAATATACTGTATCACTGTTTTGTGTGTTTTCCCTACTTCTGTCCAGGATGCGTATCACCCCTTAGGTGACACCCGTTTGCTTCACTTATCAGGATTTTGGATTACCTGACAAAGAAAAATTCATTCAGCTTCAGAATGAATGACACATCTCAAAACTTTTTTACTTCTCATCACTTGGTGTATCACATTTATTTATATAAAACCTTAACCTACTGTAATACTACTAATTTGAACACTTTTTAATTTTGGTTTTGTGAGCCACCGCATTTTTGGGTCTGCTCCGATATAGTGTTTTATTTACACTTGATTTTTAATTATAAAATATTCTTACACTAAGCCTAAGACTACCTTATTTTATGTGGGAAAGTCCTGACCATGCCTAAAAAAATTGATTTTTATAGATCCAATTGACCGTGCTTTATTTACTCATCATATTAACCGAATTGAAAGGACAAAAATACTTAATTTATATTAAAAATAATGAACTAAGTAAAATAATAGTCTGACTTATTTCTAGGAATTAAATTGTATTGCTTGCAACTAATTGTAAAATACAAAATAAGCAATTTAGTTGATTATTGTAAAAAATGAAAACTGGGTCAAGCAAGAGTTCTTTAACTTTTTTTGAGTTAACTAACATAACTTTGGGTCAGTCTGTGTTAATAATTATTTCCACTGTTGTAAAAATAAATTAAGAATGTTGGAAATTCTGTGTTGTCTGAAATGTAGCGGGTGCTCCCGTGTAAGGACGCGTATCACCTCTGAGGTGATACACGCTGGCTTATTTTATTTTTAGACGCGGGCTCGCGCACTTAGTTCAACGCTCAAAAGCGCTTATGGTGATGGGATACCTAAAGAAGGGATACCTAGGAAGAACTCTTACCAACTTAAAACCTACAGGCTTCTTTCTCCAAAAATCTCTGTTCACTCTTGGTGAACACCCTTTATTTATATCATTAATTCTTTCTTATTATAATTTGTTCTGTCGCTATCGACTGAGAGCCAACCCAAATACTGCTCAGAAATAAGAGTCAGCAAAAACAGCCGCATATTTCCGCATAGGAAAAAAATGTAACGTTAGTGCAAAACCCATTGACAAACGTTCGTCATTTCTTTGTTTATTAATGTGTCAATGTTCCCGTAAGACATTCCGCACCGTAAACATTGGCCTACATTAATTACTGCAGTTTTTGGGATGCCGCAACAACAGCGTAATTTGCTGCGACATTAAATTGATTCCCATTCTCAAGTGACAGAACCTTACAGCTATGTCCTACACTGATGGTGTCAAGAGTATGCTACCTTACAAAGTATTTGTCACAACAATTGTTTCCATGGCATTTTGTGAGTATTTAGTTACGACAGATGGTACGGTAACTATGACTTATTAAACACACTACACTACTCTAAACTCTATTTGGCTATGCGATGTGTGACTGTAAATCAAAAGCAATTCTTGCCGACCAAGCGAAACTGTGGTTTTGTTTTTATTTGCTTACCGACATATCATCAGATTTTATTGAAATATTAATACTAAAATTTTCGTTCATTCCAAGTAATAAAAATGCTGAGTTAGCTATAATACATTTATGCTAAAGTTTTCTCACAGTGGTAAATAATATAAATGTTGACTAAGCTATAAAATTCAAGGCAACTTTCGTCGGTCAATGGCATGCTAACTTCAAGCAATGTAATCTGAATAGCATGACAACGGTAACCTGAGCCAAACAAACATTAAGGTGGTTCACTGGTTTAAACACCTGCCTAAGGACGGAATCCTACGATCGAATATGCCAATACGTTGCTATAATTAAAGCCAAATCGTCCGAAGCGAAAGTACGATGTCTGATCAGTTAATATATGTACCCATATAAACTCTACTTCAGAATTTCGATAAAGCCGCCAACTTTGTCGTGCGGGGGTACGTTTTTGATGTCAGTCTGCCCTAATCCTTGAATTTTTGTACTTCTGCTTGCAGACTTGGAAACTGTTGCCACCCACAGGTAGGAACCAAACCCTGGACGATTTTCACCAATTCTGATAATGTTCCATTATTTCTGGCAATTGTATGGTCATCCGCAATGTATTTCTGTGGAAAACTTTTCTGTGTAAACTTTTTACGGTTACACAAATGTCGTGTATTTTTTTGTTATACACAGATCACAGACCAGTAGGTTTGGATCCTACCAGCTGCGCCAAATATTGTATAAAAAGGTACTGTAAGGTGCCTTCTTTTATTGTAGGGAAGTACTGTTTCCTACTATTCTGTGTTCGTGTGTGTATGTTGGAGCCTAATTCTTTGTGTGTGTATGTCTTTGTGTGCGATTACCGTATATCACCTCTGAGGTGATACCCGTGGCTTATTTATATTTTTAGGCGCGGGCTCGCGCACTCTGACCAACGCTCAAAAGCGCTTATGGTGATGTGGTACCTAAGGAAGAAATAAAAATCGTAAGAGTGATTCTTACTATGCAAACCAAACTCCGAGGCTTTTCTTCAACTTCTATAAGTCGATCCGTAATCTACAATATCCCTTTGAAATCTGATGGCCGGAAATACGTTAGGATCGACCACTCATTCTGGAAGAATATCATATCAGCTATGGGTTCAAATACCATGGGCACTTCGTTCATGTTGGTGATGTAAATCCCCATTGGCTCAGCGCTTGTTACCAACATCAGAACTGAAACTTGAAAAATCATCGTGATTCACAAAAAAAAAAAAAAAAAAAAAAATACAAATTAACAACACAAATGAACAACTAAATAAAATGTGGAGCAAAATTCCCTTTCCCTTTTCCACTCTTTCCAGACATGCCTCACAACGCTGATTTCCAGCCACTCAGCAACTTTATCAGCTTGGCTAATACTTCTTTTTTTTTTTCTTGCTTTAACTTTTCTGTATGTAGTATATATAACCGTTAAATACCCCTGGTGACAGTCATTTCCCTGATCTTGGTCTGCTCGTCAACACGAGTCAGCACAGTATGAGCATGCCGACCACACACGGAAATCCCGAGTCAAAACCTGAGTCAACTCTGAATTCCCCTGGATGAAAGTTCCTATCACGAGCCCGGTCCAAAAAGGTTATCGATTGAGGAATATCGGGCCCGATAAAAACCTCGTTCGCCACCGAGACTGCCTACTCCTCCTCCCAACGTAGAGGGGAGGAACCAGCGCTTACGAGATTTGAGGAAGGAACTCCATCGATTGATACAATTAACGCCGGACCTCCGAGTACAGGGACAGTACAGAGCCCAGTTACGGGCTCTACGTAACGTCAACAAACTGCCGCCCCTCCAACCCTATATTAATACATTTTCCCAAAAACAAAGAGAATAATAAAAAATGGGAAATCCCAAAAACACAACAGTTATTATTTACAATGATTATTCAACCCCCTATTCTTCATAATTGGTGATATTTGAAGGTACATCTTTTTGCGCTAATCCAACTGTTTGGTATCTTTCCAACATCTCTCGATGCCTCATGGAACAGTCGTAGGTTGTTGTTATGCCACTTACGAGGCTTCCCCTTAACCTGTATAGTGGTGGTCGTTGGACTATTTGCACCGACTACATCATAAGGCCCTTCCCAAGTCTTCGAGAACTTATTCCTCTTAGTATGGTTCCTCAGGAGGACCTTGTCGCCGATTGCGAAGGATTCGAGCTTGACCTTTTTGTCATAATCCTGCTTCGACCTCAACTTTGCTCTCTCTAAATTCTTCCGGACCAACTCGTGTGATCTCTGTAGCTGGAATTTCAATACTTTGCTCGGATCCTCCGAGTTATGCAGTGGTCCACACTTCCTTCTTAGATTGTTAGGGAAGTCTATGTCGAACCCATATAGCGTCCTAAAAGAAGTTTGACTCGTCGATGCGTGAATGCCGATGTTCTATAACTTGAGGCTGGGTTTTCTCACTCTCTACCTTCTTCAGTAGACGCTCTACCGTTGCCACCAATCCTGACATAGAGTCAACCTCTCTTATGTGACCCTGATGAGCCTCATGAAACCTGATTCTATCGGTTGGTGGCTCATCACCCCTCCGCAGTGTTGCCTGTGCTGTTAATGCTTCCTCCAGCAAATCATCTAACCGGGTGGTTGTGCTTGCCAACAACATACCCCGGACCATCGGGTCCCGAAGTCCCGACGTGAAGGATGCCTTCAGCTTCTTCTCCAATTCCGCTACTATTATATCATCTACCCTACCTTTATATGATTCCGCCAGAATCATCTTCACCGTGCAGGACAGGGTCTGAAGTCGTCTGGCAAACTGACGAATGTCTTCGTCAGCTCGCTGATTCGCTTCGTAAATTTCCCTAAGGACGGAATCCAACGATCGTGTCTTTAGGTACGTTGCCTTTATCAGTGATAATAATTCATCTACTGATACAAACGTTCGGAGTCTCGCCAGTCGGTAGGCGTCTCCTTACAATCGTTGTTTCAGGATTTCGGTGAGATCGGTCATCCTTTCGTTCGGCACCCCTCTGACAGCCAACTTACAGCCGTCTACATATTTATATACGTCCGTTTGGAGGGCCGGGGATTGTTCACCCCCGAAGGTGAGCACCAGTGCCTGTCTACTTTTAACCAAGTCCACTGCCGACATTGTCCCAGGGGCTTTCCTATCAACTCAAGGGGCTTCCTTGTGGAAAAGGCTACTCCTTTCTTCGGCTTCGTTTTCCCTGCGGTCCAACCGGAGCTCTGTCTGCAGTTCGTTGACATGCTCTATCGCCTCTTGCAAATTCCGGAATTCTAGCTTCCGCACCGTATTCGGCGTGCCAATTCCCGCAACTGCGTTCCTTAGACTTTCGTTCTGTCTGTCTTATTCCTCGGCCTACCGCAAGTTCTCCCTTATTGTTTCCTTTAGTTTTCTGTTCTGCTTATCTAGTGCGCATAACTCCGCACACAATTCCTCTATTTTTCCCTCCCTTACTTCCTCGTTGGCTTCCACTACCGCGCACAGTTCCTCGAACACGAGATCCGCTTCGTCCAAGCGAGTTAGGCTCTGGGTCCCTTGTACCTTTGCTTTCAGCAAAACGTAATTCTCCTGGCCCCTGCATCTTCTCTGGATCGCGCTCCAGAGTCTCTCTACAAAGCAGCCCACCTGGATGTTCCAGTTATGGATGATCTGCTTTTTGTGTTCTAATTCAGCCAGCAAAGCTTCCATTCACTTTGCTGACTTTACTCTCCTTGTGCGTTAGCGTTTTCCAAAAATCGTATAATGGTGGAAAAATGAAAGACGGAAGAAACTTATTATAATAATAGTAATATCAGCAGTATAAACAAAGGAATTCTAGAGTGATCGCTTAACTAAACAGTCTGTATACATTCAGGTGGGAAAAAATCATTAACATGGACGAAGTGTTTTCTCTACATATGGAGAAGTTCGTATTAAAATGAATGTATTAAAATGAATACCAATTTTTCTACCTATACAAATAATACCGTTAACGGTGAGCTTGTAATTCACCGTTGGGATCAATATTGTTATTACTAAACAATAATAACACACATCAAAAACTGTGTAATATTGGTAGCTATATGGTGTTGGCCACTATTCCATATAATACTAGTGATAATTAAAGCGAGCCAAAGTTAAGCAAAGTGATGTTTTTCTTCTAATTGTAAATGTAATTTGCATGTATTTATATGTCTCTCAATTTATAGGTATACCCGATATTTAACAAAACAAAACACAAAAAAAAAAAAAACAAATAACCATCACTATCATATCATAATTTTTTACTACTATGCTGTAGGTAATTACATACCACAACTTAGATTCTTCAAAACAAAATATACCGCGATGTTTGGTACGAAGACCGGCTGCGCCAAATGTTGTAAAAAAATTAAAGTGTTGTGAAAACTATATGTAATGTGAGCAGGGGGGGGTCAGCGTGCCTACGTGGCAGAAGTAGCCTGTTTTTTAGAGTCGCGGGGCCCGCGACGAGAAAGACATTGCCCAAACGGCAACTAGGTTTACCTTCTACTCACTTCTTTTTTCAAATGTCACCGCAATCATTGAGCCTCTCTGGTTTAGTTCATCTGCCTCTGTGACCATCTATGTCTGAGACCATCTGTGTTGCCTATATTGCATTGGCTCCTCCGAAATAGATACCCGGCGAAATCTGCTGTTTATCCACAACTATTGTAGTGTTCCTGGTATTGAACTTCATCTGGGTTACCGTCACCGACCTTGCCTTCATCATTCGTCGTTCTTTTGCGAAAACTAACGTTCCCTTTCCTGACATCTCATCCCAGGGAACCAGGGGGAGACTCCACTCCCCATCTTTTGATAATATTATCAATGTCAAATTTACAGCATCCGTTATGGTGCGTCCACACAAATTGTCGCGACGTAACACGCCGTCACCACTACTCACTACTCACATGCTCCGTCAATTGCTCCAAAATCGACGATGCAGTTTTACCACCCTCAGCGACACCTAATTTTCTACTTGATCCCGCCGAGGGCCTTCTGCGTTTCTCGACCTACCTGGGTTGCGGCCTCCCGTCCTGTGCCAACAATCGGCTTTCCTGTGGCCTTGCTTTCCGCAGTTGAAACACTTAAACACTCTACGCGGGCATCATCCGCCCCGCCGTTCGTATTATTGCGAGTCCGACTCGGCTTGTGGCCACAGGTTTGACACCCCACGCAATATGGGGTATTTTTCCTCGTCCAACATACATCCCTGGTGTGCCCTGGTTTGTGACAGAACGAACAAAATAGCTGCTTCTCTTTGTCCCTTGCATACCGTTGTGGCCATTTCACCTGATGATTTGTGGCCGGCTCTTTCTCTACCCTTTTCAACAGCTGTTCCACTGCCGCCACCAGACCAGTTACTGCATCCTGATCGCTATTATGTCTACCTAAATCCCGTGGCTAAGGAAGTGTGTCCCGGTATTTTAAATTCTCGGCAGGTGTCTCATCGCCTCTCCTTAGCGTTGCCTAAGCGGCTAAAGCCTCCTCCAGAAGGTCGTCCGGTCTTATAGAGGTGCTAGCCAGCATTCTACTCCTAAGCATCTGGTCCCGCAAACCCGACGTGAATGAAGCTTTCAGTTTTCTTCCCAGCTCCAACAGCATTATCTCATCTGACCTCCCCTTATAGGAGTCCGATAAAATCGTCTTCGCCGTACAGGACAAGGTTTGCAGTCGCCTAGCAAACTGTCGAATACCTTCATCTTTACGTTGGCACGCCCCATGTATTTCCCTAAGTACGGAATCTAAAGACCGAGTCCGCTGAAAGGTCGCTTTGACTAGGGACAGAACTTCTTCCACCGAAACAAACGTACGGTGTCTAACCAGTTCGTATGCGTCCTCATACAACCTTTGTTTTAATATCTCGATAAAGTCGCCAACTTTATCGTGCGGGACTCCATTAGCCGCTAGCCTACATCCACCTACAAACTTGTATACTTCAGTCTGCAGGCTTAGCGACTGTTCCCCCCAAAAGTGCGAACCAAAACCTGAATGGTCTTCACTAGTTCCGTCGTCATAGTCTCAGTCTGTCGTACTGTTCTGCGGCAAATCTCTTTGTGAAAAAGTGACCCATCTTCTGCTGCCTCTTTTTCCTGATGTGCCAACCGTAACTGTGCCTGGAGCTCTGTTATGTGGTCCACTGCCTCCTGTAAGTTCCTGAAGTCTAGCTTCCTTACAGTTCTTGGTGCCTCACCGTCCACTTCGCGTCGCAGGTACTCGTTTTTCCTATCCAATTCCTCTGCCTCCTTTAGGTTTTCCCTAACAGTGGCTTTGAGTTTTTGGTTTTGGGATACCAATGCCTGGAGCTCATCGCCTAGTTCCTTAATCCTCTCTTCCCTGGTCTCCTCGTAAATCTCCACTAGATTACAAAGCTCTTCAAACACAAGGTCAGCTTCTTCTAATCTAGTGAGTGTAGGTGTTCCCCCTACTTTCGCTTTTAATAGTAAATAGGCCTCTTGGCTCCTATATCTGCTCTGTATCTCCTTCCAAAGTTTTTCCACAAAGCAGCCCACCTGGAAATTCCAATAATGGTCAATTTGCTTTGTGTTTTCTAATTCTGAGACCAGAGCTTCCATACAACAACACCTGTATCCCCTCTCAATTCTTAACAATCTCCTAGCTTAATCCCGTGGTCCGACCGGCTAACAAAGCTATTGCGATTGTTGTAAAAATGTTGTAAAAAGGTACTGAAAAAAATTGGTCCTAAGACCGGCTATCAAAGTCCCTGCGATAATTGGTCCGAAGACCGGCTGCGCCAAATGTTGTGTAAACTTTTTACGGTTACACAAATGTTGTGTATTTTTTTGTTGTACACACATCACAGACCAGTAGGTTTGGATCCTACCGGCTGCGCCAAATGTTGTATAAAAAAGTACTGTAAGGTGCCTTCTTTTATTGTAGGCAACTACTGTTTCCTACTATTCTGTGTTCGGGCCTCATCCTTTGTGTGTGTATGTTGGGGCCTAATCCTTTGTGTGTATGTGTGTGTATGTCTTTGTGTGTGATTACCGTGTATCACCTCTGAGGTGATACCCGTGGCTTATTTGTATTTTTAGTGAGCGAGCCCACTTTGACCAACGCTCAAAAGCGCTTATGGTGATGTGGTACCTAAGGAAGAAAGAAAAATCGTAACAGTGATTCTTACTATGCAACCAAACTCCGAGGTTTGGTTGGTGAACACCCTTTATTTATATTAAACCTTAACATACCCTAAATCTACTTGGCTATGCAATGGGTGAACGAAAACCAAAAGTAATTCTTGCTGATTAAGCGGAAGCTTAATCGGCTATTACTCAATGTGGCAGTGCATGCACAGTTCAATCACCCAGACTTACTTTCGTCAACACTAAGCAAAAATCAAAGCGAATTGAAAAGTGAAGTCACTAGCCCACATTAATCAGCAGAAGAGCAACTGGAACAATAACCAGCTCAAGTTGCACTTGTTGCGAATTCTTTTCGGTCATTGAACACCAATGATGTCGCCAACGTATTTGTTAGTACACACATATTTTAATTATACATATTACATATTACATTTAATCACAACACCATCTCTTTTCGCCGCCTCCTTCTCCTGATGTGTTGAAAGCAGTTATGTTCGTAGCTCGGATATAAAGTTTACCGCATCCTGAAAATTTCTAAAGCCTAAATTTCTGCCCGCTCTCGGTATTTCTGCACCAGCCACATTCCGTCTCTGGTTTTTGTTTTCTCTAAAAGTCTTCTTAAGCTTTTTAGCTTGGAGCACTAAAGCCTCCAACTCTGCCCCCAATTCTCTAATCCTATCATCGCTGGTCTCCTGGCTTGTTTCCGCAAGCTTGCAAAACTCTTCATTCATAAAGTCAGCTTCTTCTAATCTAGTTAGCGGTGGTTTCCCCCTACCTGTGCTTTCGAAACAAGTAAGCCTATTACACATTTCTTGCGTTTTCCGTAGGGAGCTACCAGATCACAGTGTTGTATGATTACAGTAGGACTCTATAGTGTCCCTTTGTGTTGTGATTACAGTAGACAGTAGATCCCGTCTCACAGTGTTGTGTGATGACGGTAAAACTCTACTGTGCTATTGTGTTTTGTGTCTTCCCTATCCGTGTAGGACGGATATCACCTCTGAGGTAATACCCGCTTGCGTATTTTGATAAAGGCGCTGGCTCGCTCACTTAATACAGCGCTCTACAGTACTTACGGGAATTTACCTGGAAAGGAAAAAGTTCATCTATTCTCAGCAGAGAACAAACCACATTGAGGCGTTTTCTTTCTTCTTCGGATCATCACCACTTGGGGTGTCACGTTTATTTATATAAAACCTTAAGCTATCCTAAGCTCTATTTGGCTATGCCATCTGTGACCGAAAACCAAAAAGCAATTCTTGCTAATCAAGCGGAAGCCCAATCGGCAAGAACTTAATGTGATTGTGCATTGTCACAGTTCAATCACCCAAACACTGTGAAAAAATCTAGGTGAATGAAAAAAGTGAACTTACAATTCCACATTAACCTGCATAAGCACAAATGGAACAATAACCAGCTCGTGTTGCACTTATTGCGAATTGCTGTAGGTCATCGAACACCAATGACGTCACCAATATTTACAATACAATATACGATAAACTACCTTTCTAACTCACAATATCCCTCCCCTTGGTTAGGAATGATTTCTATAGTTCCATCCATACTGCCTCGAATTTCTATGAGGTTATCAAATGCCATCATCCCCGCAGAATATAGTATTTCCTTGTAGGGTAAGTGTATTCAGATTCCGTCCACCGTCCTCTATATCATTTCTAACGAATGTTCTGTCACATTATCCATTACGAGCATTTTATTAATCGGTTCTTACATTAGAATTATAATTATCGCATATTACTGATCTCCAAATTCAGAATATTTAAACCAAGGGTCGCTGTGATGTTCGCAATTGCCACGGAGGACCAATATTTCTGAGTGATAACTGAGCGGTTGTTGGTTCAAATCCCATCCAAGACCGTTATCATGCTGTGAAGAACTGCCGCCATAATTTCACCACCATTTTGTTGGGATTTAAAACCTTAGGTGACTCTAGATTCCGTATGTGTCGCTATTGATAACGTTTCGATCTTAGGTAACTGCCGTAACTAAAAAAAATCATCATTATGTTGGTCCGATGCCTTCTTCTCAAATTCACTAATGGTTCTTCGTAGTCTGCACTTACCGTGCAACTTCTGCACCATCATCTGACTGTGTGATATGAACATCGGCCCCTGATTTTGTCTTCTCCAAGGGGTTGTTGTATTTTAAAAACACTAAAGGAACACAATTATTGTGTTCTAACAAAAACTAGAGAACATACTGTTGTGTATTTTGGACTCTATTATTACCGTGTAGTGTTGTGTGTACCTATGAGGGTGTACGTGTATCACCTCTGAGGTGGTACACGCTGGCTTGTTTTCATAAAGGTGCGAGCTCGCGCACTTAAAACAATGCTCAAGAGCACTTATGGTAGTTAATCTGAAAAGAATAACTAGAAGGCAATATACCTTAAGGTCAAGCAATAACCGTTTCAATGAATGTTCATTTACTCACCGACACCACCATCTGGTGTGCCATCTTTATTTATATCATTATCATCATTATTTTTTCTGCCGCCAGCGACTGAGAACCAAACCAAATACTCCTCAGAAGTAGGAGTCAGCAAAACCAACCACATATTTCCACATAGGAAAAAATGCAACGTTAGTGCAAAACCCATTGACAAACATTCGTCATTTCCTTGTTTATTAATGTGCCAATGCTCCCTTAACACGCTCCGCATTAACATTGACCTACATTAATTACTTCAGTTTTTGGGATGTCGCAACAACCGGGTAATTTGCTGCGATATCAAATTGATTCCCATTCTGAAGTGACAGAACCTTATAGCTAAGCCCTACACAAATGATGCCAATAATATGACACCTTACAAAGTACTTTTCACAGCAATACTAACACAAAAAGATCGCACCAAAACTATTAAAATTGTGTGTGTGTGTAAGTGTTGGAGATCAAAAAACTGAATATTACGCTCCATCATCCTGGATCACTGGAAAGAAGCCATCGCCCCCTGGCGAAGTACCTTCGAGCTTTCGCGGACGAGGATGGAAGTAACTGCGACCAATGTCTAGCACCTATGCTCACTATGCATGCTCACAACAATGCCGTGCACTCGTCAACAGGCCAGACAACATTCAAAACGTTGTATGGTTTTGATATAGATTTGCTCACTAACTTAAGGGGAAAGTGTACTCCACTGTATAACCCCGATGACCCAAGTAAGGTATTAAAGTTGCAACTGCAATGGGTGCAGTGCGAAAGTATTTCTTTTTTGTTTGTTGTTCAAAATACAAATTAATAACGCACGAGTTAAATATTCTATTCGAATATTTGAGTTTTTAAAAAAAGACAAAATTTTATTAATATGAACTTTATTACTTTAAACAAGAAACTAAACTCAACTAAACATTTGTTTTAGCTTACCATCTAAGTTCTGTATTTATTGATTATTATAAGTGTCAGCTTAATTGCAACCGGATCTTACAATGCATTTAAATGAGTTCAATAATTTGGCTTACTTATTATTGTTTACTTAATAGTTAAGTCAGCATTAATATTTCCGGGATCGACAATGCATCAAATTATCAACAGTTCAATAAACTGACCTACTTTAATTAAGCAATGCTTTTAATAAAGTCATCGAACTTATCGGTGGAGTTGTCGGCATTTATATATGTAACTGCTCTCCCCTTTAGGTTAGAATTCTCCTGAATTCTTCTATTCAATTGTATTTTTATATATTTATTTTTAGTAAAAAGAATGGAAAATACGCAAATTATTACAATAATTACAATTAGGTTGCATCCATATGTTATTTTACTATGATTTTTTAATTCTTTAATGTTTCTTATATTAGCTTGATTTTCTTTGTCAATTTTTTCAAATGATATTTTGTGTGTAAAATTCTGAGTTGAATTATTATTTATAATTATATGTTTTTCTTCTGCTATTTCCATATAATTGGAAAAATAGTAATCTTTTATTCTAATAGAACAATTATTGTAATTAATTAAAAAATTTCCATTTAAAACCATTTGTTCAGTATTACAAGCTTGATTTACATATACATTTTGTGCATTCTTAACTATTATTGTGTCTATATCCAACTCCAATATTTCGAAATCTTTATTGTTTAGTAATTGGCAGTTGTTTTTAATTACGCAATGTGAACTTAGTTTTAAATCTTTTATGTGTTTATTTGGTTCAAATTGATAAGTCATATTTTTATATTCGAATATTTCTTGTATCTTAGAATCTATTTCATTATTTTCTTCATTTGGTATGGGTACGATAGCTCTCAATTTAATTGTTACAAAATTTTTTGGTATTTTAATTCCGAAAAGTAAGTAGGAATTATTAAGATATGCTGTTCCAAATTGTATATATTTTAATTTGTTATAATCTATACTATATTTTTGTATTTCACAACTTGTTAAAATATTTGGATGTATAATTCCATATTTTGCTGAGACTACATTGTCTTGTAGACTCTCAATTTTATTTTTCAATAGTTGAATATTAGTCAACTGTTCTAAGTATAAATGTTTATTATTTTGTTCTTCTAAATATTTGCTTAGAGAATTTAACTCATTTTCAATTTTATTCCTATCACTTTCAATGATAGTTTTTAAATGATTTATTGTAACATTAAGATAATCGTTAATTATTGCCTGTTGATCATTGTTCGTCCGTAGTTGATCGATGTTTATTAAGTGGTTTTGAACATTCTGTCTGTCTTCTTCGTCCATTGTTCCAAATAGCCATTTTGATAAAGTTCCAATACCGTTGATAAGACGACGTCTTTGTCGGTTACTTTTTGGTATAAGTGTCATTAATTTGTTTCTAGCGTCTAATATTTCTAATTGAAGTATATTTTTGTTTTCAATTTTCGATAAAATTATATTGTTTGCAATGTCATCTAATATGTTTTCAATTTCATGTAGATTAACCATATGTATGACTATGTCAGAATTATTAACATTTTCTTGATTTTCCATGTAGATGTCTGTAAATCCTGTTTGTTCTGTTAATAGTTTTGTTGTTATTGATCCTCTAATAAATGGAATCCATATTAGTATTGTTAGTAACGTCCATACCTGCAAATTTAAGAGGTCGTTTGATATTACATGGATGTACTCTTTCCAATTTATCTTTTTTGTATTTAGGTTGTTCTTTATGACGGAGGGCTTTGTAATTCTTTCGCAAGCTCACTTACAGTATTTATTCTAAGACTGCTGATCCTCCTGTAGATTTGATGGGGTTCGGTGTCTGGTCAGTATCGCAGTTAAATATTCTATTCGAATATTTGAGTTTTTAAAAAAAGACAAAATTTTATTAATATGAACTTTATTATTTTAAACAAGAAACTAAACTCAACTAAACATTTCTTTTAGCTTACCATCTAAGTTCTGTATTTATTGATTATTATAAGTGTCAGCTTAATTGCAACCGGATCTTACAATGCATTTAAATGAGTTCAATAATTTGGCTTACATATTATTGTTTACTTAATAGTTAAGTCAGCATTAACATTTCCGGGATTGACAATGCATTAAATTATCAACAGTTCAATAAACTGACCTACTTTAATTAAGCAATGCTTTTAATAAAGTCATCGAACTTATCGGTGGAGTTGTCGGCATTTATATATGTAACTCCCGCGTTTTTTTTTTGTAGTTCTGACAAATTGTTTATTTGAATGCCAAAATTAACACTGAATTTGAATTTAAGTTTCCTTTACAAAATTACTTATGAAATGGCTTGACAAAGCGTAACTACCATTCCCACAGTCATACAATACGAAGCAGAAATCAGCAAAAATATTTCACACTAGCGTCAGCAATAAAGTTTGGTGTCCAGTGAATATTACACGTGCACTAGCGTCAGCAATAAAGTTTTGGGTAGTGAAAAAGTTTGTAAGCCAACAAACTTTTTGGCGTTAACTTATATACTATTTGTTATAAACTACAATTCTAAGTCACAACACCTTATCTGGTTCTCCATATAAAGCTTTTCCACAAAGCAGCCCACCTGGATGTTCCAGTAATGGGCGATTCGCTTTCTATGCCCTAATTCTAAGATCAGAGCTTCAATGCAAGTAAAAGCATCATGTGTGGGTCTCTTTTAATCTTATCTTACACCCACACTCTCTTAGCTTTTACGTTTATTAGTCCGAAGGCCGGCTTCCTCAATGCAGCGCTGCTGCGACAGAGTTTGGCTGCCAACACTCTGTCCGCTGCTAGGCGAGACAGGGCTGTTAACTTCTCCCTCCCTTAAGTGAGGGCCGTTTTAGGCCTTCTCGAGGTTATTGATCACGATATAGCTTATATGAGACCAACTACATAGCAACGATGCAAAAGGTGACTGCTTCCGACAACAGAGGTCAGGATAGAAGTTGCGGTTCGATGTCCGCTATGTAGTGCAAGTTTTCCGAGTTCAGCCTATGTAAGTAAGGAAAACCAAGCACCTCACCCGTGACGTTTATTAACGTTAGCACCGTTACAGCAGCTCATCGTTGAAAGTGATAAGGTATGTGCCGACGATGAGTCGTTTGCTTCTTGAATCCAAGCAGGCCGATCGTTGATTATTATGATACCGTCATTCACGCAATCGTGATATGATCTAGCTGGCTGAGCTGCGAGTCGCAGCGCGCTGTGCCGCAAGCATGAAGCTGTCTGGCGCATCTTTCCCCTGCATACAATTTGCAGAATGTTGTAGAAACAGCAATGCCGCAATTGGTGATGGCAATGATTTCTCCGCAATCTCCTACCTTGTTGTTGTTGCCAAAGTATATGATTGTGCCGTTTCTTTAAACCGAGTGTATTGATAGTTTCTTACATTCTAGACTAGGTTTTGGATATTTGATTATAATGTATAGAAAATTGATGTCTTGTAATGCCGTAATAGTAGATATTTCAATTATTGATGCTACAGTAACGTTAGTAGAGCGCTCATTTACTATTTCTTTGATTTCGTAGGAATCCAGCATGGTTGGGGTTACTATGTTTACTTTCGCGAGTGAAATTGCCAATATTAAATTTTGGAGTTCTGAGGCGACCATTCGGTTTCTTGACAGCAAAATTTCAAAAAGATGGCCCGTGACAATTGGCGTGTTTTCACTACTTTTATTAAAATGCTGACCATATCTGTTAATTTGTAGTTATGTGTCCGTGTTTATTCCCACCTGCCTTCTTTCTGATTCTATTAGCTCTGTTTGTCGAAATTTAAGTTGCTCCCAATCATTAAAGTCGTGCCTATAATGTTAAGACTTCTGCCCTGCCTATGGTGGACAGTTAGTGTAGATAGCAAGTTCCCTATCTGTTCCATGTCCGCTTTTAGTATTTTCTGCATATGGGACTGCGGCAAAAGCTTAAGAAAGTTCATTGTATCTTTCTCTATTTCTGCATACATTTGTATAGAGATTTGTTGCATGACGCAAGTACCCGAAATCGCTCCATAACCACATATTTCCGTCCACAATCGAAATGTAATTTGAGTTTGAATAATCGGTCAGTCTTGAAGTCACCGCTGTTAGTAAAAGTAGCACCAAAATCCCACAATAAATGGATAATTTCCGTTTTTTTTTTTTTTGCCTATTACTAGTAGCTTATATAAAAAAAACCAATCAGTGTGCCTACGTGGCAGAGCTGGTCTGCTTTTTGAAGTCGCGGGGTTCGGGACGAGATAAACATTGCCCAAACGGCAACTATATTTACCTTCTACTTACCTTTGACCGGGATTTGCATGAAAGCATCGGGTCCCTCTTTCTGTTTCAGTTCATCTGCGTCGCCTATACGGCAACTACTCAGACTCAGAACCAAACCAAATACTGCTCAGAAATAAAAGTCAGCAAAAACAGCCACATATTTCCGTACAGGAAAAAATGCAACGTTAGTGCAAAACCCATTGACACACGTTCGTCATTTCCTTGTTTATTAATGTGCCAATGCTCCCGTAACACATTCCGCATAGGGAAAAATGCACCGTAAACATTGGCCTACATTAATTACTTCAGTTCAGTAATTCAGTAATTTGCTGCGATATCAAATTGATTCCCATTCTCATGTGACTGAACCTTATAGTTAGGCCCTACACTAATGGTGTCAATAGTATGACACCTTACAAACTACTTGTCACAACAGATCTCTCATTACCACAATATATTGTGCGAGTGGTTGCAAAAAGTTCATTATCTGTAAAAGTGGTGACTTCACGTCGATAGCTGCATGCGAAAAGATAGGCTGCAACACAGCGAATTTGGAGAACTTGTCGATGCAAGTAAGAAAATGTTTTCCATCTGTGGAGAAGATGTGGACATTTAGTATTTCCCCTGGCCTGGATGGAATTGGTGTTTCAGCAATCTCTCGGAGTGCTTGTCGTATGTGGTTCTCCTACAAATTCCGCAATTTAAAACTATCTCGTTGGCTAATTTGGTCATTTTTGGAAAAAAATAATCTTTCAATACTTGTTTGACATTTTCCTGTGCTGCCCTGTGAGCTCTGTTATGCTCTGAAATAATGATTTCAACATGCTCGCCCTTATTGACGACGTCCTGCACAAGACTTTTACAATGCCAGAAGGTTGTGGAGCGAAATTCCTCGACTAGTTGATGCTGAATTTTTGCTAGCACGTGCAAGTCGCATTTAATTGCATTTATGACGTTGCAGTTTACTTTTTCTCTTAAGATGCTTACCAAATCTGGCCAGTCATGGAAATCTATAAGTAACAGAATAAAACTCTTCTGTTGAGTTTCTCCAAAAAACTGAAACTTTATTTCATTTTGTATTGCTTAAAAATATATTATTCTACTTACAATTAGTTTGCCTTGTCATCGCAAGGTGTCTTGTTGGGTCTGGGAACGTTGTTTGCTTTTTAAAGTTTATAAACAACGTTTCCAGACGTCAGCATAAATGTTTAAAATAAAAAATAATTAAAGGCATTTAATTAGGGAATAAGACCTCTACGTTACTTTCCCCCTCTTCGATAACGTTCGCGTCCTCGCGAATTCCTTGAGTATTTTTAACTGAATTTTTTTTTGTAATATAGAAAAATTGTTAACACAATTAATAAACATGCAATTATAATAAAAAGTGTATAGATAACATTGTTTACCGTTCTAATTTTATGTAAGTTTAATTTTAAAACGGTTAATTTACTGTCTGGTAGTTCTATCACTGTTTTATTAGCAATGTCGTTTACATATGGTACATACAGAAATTTAATTTAATTTTAATTTAAATTTAATTAATAGTAATTTTACAGTTTGAAAATAAAATCAAGTTATTATTCCTTGTTTTAAACTCAGAATTGTTACATGTTTGTCTTAATATTGTTTCATCAAAGTTCTTTATTACAATAAAACTAGGCTCGATAAAGCTTATTTCCTTTCTATTACTATCTATGAATTCACATTCAATTTCATTTTTATTAAGTAGGCTTCTAATACACTTATTTTCTAGATATTTGATTATTGAACCTTTTATTTTATAAAGTAAATTATCAACATTTGTAAGTTCCTTATTCATATCAAAGTTTAACTCAGTGTGATTGACAGGCGATGGAAATGGAATCACCTTAAAAATTGGATACGTTTTCATTGTATTAGGAATTTGGGCTATAAAGTATAATACACTATCCTGCTGCCACAAAGAAGTTTTAATGTATTCACAGTGAGTCGTATCCATTTCGGAACTTTTATCTGGGTCTACCAATTTCGGATTAAGAATGCCCTGTTTACTAAGAACTAACCCCAATTGAATGTCTTCCAAGTGTTCATAGTAACTTTTCACATTGTCCAAGAAACTATCTGATAATACTTTCCTAACAATCTGATTCTGTAGCACATTAGTAGGGTTTTTCAAATTGTGAATAAATTTTATTTCATTGTCAATGTGGTACAAAATATTGTTAATATCATCCTGTGTTAATGTGCTGTCATCTATTAACTTTAATCCGTCCTGAATCTCACGTCTGTCCTCATTATCCAGGGTTCCAAACAAAAATTTAATTCCACTGCCCACGAAATTGAGAAACCCGCGTTTGTGTCTAATATTAAACAACTTCCTTTCAGCGTCAGCCACTTTCAAATATCGTTTAACCATAGTTGTCTGTAAAAGTTCATTTTCATTAAATTCTTTTTCTAATAATTCATAAGCTAAGTGAATTTCCGTCTTGTTGATTTTTAATATAAGTTCATCATATTGGGCTGTGTCCCTACGTTGCAGGGGGTGGCCTGTTTTTTAAAGCCGCGGAGACCGCGATAAGATGAACATTGCCCAAACAGCAACTATCTTCACCGTCTACTTACCTTGGTTTTCCATATCTCGTTTCCGTCTCTTATTTCCTCTTTTTTTTCACCCTCTTCAACAATGCAATTATATTTTTTCCCATTCTCCTAAGGCCTGATTAAATCGGAGCCCTGGTTGGTCCCATCATAGACTCGCTCGGGAGCCTGTACCATTTGGCTCTCCGAACCCAGTTTTTCTGGTCTGGGGGCCACAATTTTCCATCAGCCCCTTGAATCTTCCGAACTCCAGGTGTTCTCGAAGCGTGGGATTCTACTGCCGGGGGAGCTACTCCATTCCCCACGCTCACACCTTCTTTTTGAACGGAGGACATATTCCTCTTTCTACGAGCCCATATTCCGCATCCAACAATTCCTGCAATAAAGAGCCCTGACAACGTACCTTCGCCTAACGTGTAACCAATGGTCCTCATATTTTTTTTTTCATTTTCCAATCTAATTAGGTCCCTTTGTCGTTTAATAGCCGCTGCTACTTCTCAATCCCTTTTTTCCCCTCTAGCAAACGGTTATGTAGATTTTCATGTCCCGATACTAATGCTGGTATGTGTTCGGAAAAGTTTCCGTCCCCCTCCGTCAGGAGTTTGAACTCCTCCAGCGTCTCTAACGGCTCTGATAATCCCAGGTGAAGAGGTCTGAGTTCCACCCGGGATTCGGCTGTCGTGTTGTGGTAATCCTGTCTCCGCACATCACGCAGCCCTCGTCCAACCTGAGCTCTCCGAAACCCTGTAATCTACACTGACGGCACACTCTCCCATAGGATACATTAAACATTTGTTCCTCGCGGAACCGGAAAATCCACCTGCCTGCGTTCCGAGTGCGGATCAGTAAAATCGGTATGGTGGGGGTTGCCAGAAACTGGCACAGGCCTGTAGCATTCTTTACGTGGAAAGAACATGCTTTCCTGGCAGGACAACTCTCCCCCTATCCACTCTGTCTCCGGTTTCCCGCACAACCATTTTTCACTGCCCCCACTGCTTCCTATCGCAACGCAATTCGTTATATCCTTGCTTGACAACTCAAGAACCTGGTTGCAAACCTGGGAGTATGCTAAAAACTTCGACGTCAGTTGGCCGAAACCACCCCAATCGGCATTCAGCCTGACCGAAATGCAGTATATTGCGAATAATCCGAAGTCCTCCTGTTCCGGTAATGGAACATCAATAACCACACTTACTCCACGCCCTGTGGGAAAAGTTCGTACCTTCGCGACTCTCATCGCCTGGTTCATGTTCTGCACTAACCACCTATTGTTTATCTTACTTCGGAATTCCGTTGCCAAGTTCTTAAACTCGTCACTGCCCATAAACATCGGGTGTAAAACTCCTCTTGCAAGGTCATCCAGTACGGCCATATCCATCTGTTGTACCCCCTGCGCCTTCATCAGGTTCGCATTTATTCGACAAAGTCTATCCAACAACTCGACTCTGAATTCCAGTTCCAGCATTTTAGCCCTATCGCTTTTTATCTCTCCTTCTTCACGACCCAGTGTTATATTAAGGAATTCCCGCAAAGCATCTACCTCGCGAGACATCCCTTCGAGTGGTGAGGACAGGCTGTCATAAGCCTTCTTTAACACTGTCACTTCCTAGTTGAGGAATTCAAAAGTCCGCCCTTCTGCCTCCTGGGTTTTTCTAACGTCGTCCCTGATCCCTAGGGCGCTCTTCTCGTCCATCACTCCGAACGCCCAATGCAAACCTTCCCTGATGAAATCGAGTGACCTCTTCCTCCTATGTTGGCAGACGACTGAGTGAAGTTCTGTCCCTTCCTCAGCAACGATAAGATAGCTTCGGTCTCCGCGTAGGGTATCATACATCGCTTAGTCAGCACCCGGAAAGCGCATGAGTGCCCCTCCTGTTCCACCAGGAAGTCCGCAATGGAAAAACAGCGTCGACACATCCACAGGCTTATAATTCGTGACTATTCTCAATGCACTCTGGAAAAGCGGGATATCCACCCTTGGCTCAAAAATCATGGAGACCTCCTTCAGTGGTGTAACGTGAAGCCCTAATGGATTCGCATGTATCATCATCACACATATGCCGAACTGGGCCGACAGTAACGGATAGATAACGTTCATTGTGCTCTGCAAAAATACACAATGCGGGGATGTCAGCAATTTGTGTTGATAAGGCAACGAAACGTCGAAATTGTTCAAACTTAATCGGTATATAAAAGAGCACATGAGACGAATCACCATGGCCGCGGAACAGAGCATTCATTCGCCAGTAGCCCCCGACACAGGGGATGCCGGACCCGGGGCAACCTCAGAAGAGGGAAGAACGCCTGTGCAATCCCCAACCTGCCACCCGGGCCCCCGGCCGCTGACGATTGAGCAGTCATTTGGCCCTAGGACCCCGCTCCCCAGAAATGCCGAGGCGGCAAGCTCCAGAAGCTGAAAAATCGTCGGCGGGAGTTGCACCGACTTATGTCCCATTCCGTCGGGACCCCCCAATACCTGAGCTACCGACAGGAGCTAAAATCGCTCCTCGGAGTCCGGGAATTGCTTCTGCCACTCAAGAGTCTCTTTCTCATACCAGACCGTCAACGCTTCGTCTTAATTAATACAATAATGATAATTATGATAATATGATAATAATATGATAATAATAATATAATATGATAATAAATGATTAATTATGATTGATTACCTTAAGTAATAAAAATAATAAAAAGAATAAATACCTCCTACCCTTACAAACATTGTTGAGAAAAAAAAATTAATACCACTTACTGCACTAACCTCTTATCTTTTATTGTTCAAAACCATACATCGTTTTGAAAGGTGTCTGGCCCGTTGACGAGTGCACGGTACGTTGTGCAAATTATTAAATTGTGTTGTATTATTTATTAGAGTTCAGTCTGAACTTATTTATTCGAGTTTCTTTAAGAGACTAACTTCCATCATTCTAAAAGAATAACTTCTAGCTTTAACTTAATTACTAAATTGCTGACACTGAACTTCGTGTGCGGTGTCAGCTTACTCTAAATGCTTAAATATAATTGTAGACATCGCAATGCTGATTGTATGCGATGTTAACTTACTCTAAACAATTGTGAACATCGCAATACTGATCAAGCACCGTGATGTTGTCAACGTTCGATATTGTACCACGTCTTCCACCGAGAACACTAGGGAGGGACAGATATCGTGTTAACTCCTCCCTCGCTTAAGTGCGACCCGTCCTCGGGTCTTCGGAAGTTGTCAATGGTATGCTGGTTTTCTATTTCGTTACCGGCGTCATTTATAGAATATTACATAAACAACCACAGCTGTCATTATTATGAAAATAATCGTAGTTGGATCTACGATTAGCGTAACTTTAATACTTCCAATGCTCTGTAAATTCTCTATGCTTAACCGTTTCAGGTACGGGAGGCTTAATTTATCTTCATGTCCGGTTATGTTGATATTCGTGATCGTTGCTGAACTGTTTTTTTTTCGATAATATGCCTTTAGAATTTTTATATGTGGTTGAATTCATTTGCATCTCATTGTCGAATGTGAATAGAAACGTTCCAGTGACTGTTTTGTTGTTTTTTGTGGTTCCTATTATAACGGTGTTATCATTGACAATTACGATACCATCATCAATTACGACTATTGGTTCAAGATGGTTAGGGCTGGTAGTGCAGTGGGCTAGGTCGCCAGAGTGAATTTGTTGTATCAATCGATGTTAATTGTATCAATCGATGGAATTCCTCAAATCTCGTAAGCGCTGGTTCCTTCCCCCCCTACGTTGGGAGGAGGAGTTGTCAGGAGTAGGCAGTTTCGGTGACGAACGAGGTTTTTGTCGGGCCCGATATTCCTCAATCGATAACCTTTTTGGACCGGGCTCGTGATAGGAACTTTCTCCAGGGGAATTCAAAGTTGACTCGTGTTTTGACTCAGGATTTCCGAGTCAAATTTGCATTAATCAAGGCAATTAAGTGATTTGGTAATTCTCTTTTTAACTGAGTTAAACATGTACGATCTAGTTTATTGTTTAAGAAGGTTCTTGTGGCAATATCTTCTGCTTTTACTTTAATCGCATCTTTATTTCTACTGACTTCATTATTCAATTTATCGCAAAAATCTTTCACATTATTTCTAAAATTGATATTATTAACTTCTAAAATGAGCGTTGTAACAGGCGTTTGCTCACCATGTTCTTCTATGAGTAACTTCTTCAGGGTGACTCACTTCAGCGGTTGTTCTCGACGTACCCTGTTGAGTGCTGATCCCCTTAATTTTGTCACAATACAGTTGAAATAAAATCGTCGCTCGTCAAGTGTTACGGCTGCATCAGTTGGAACAATTGCCGAACATCAATAAATAAGGCCAAATAGTTTTTGGCTCCATCAAATGCTTGTATCAGTTTGATGTTTTGTAAAAATAAATCTCTCCTCTCTCTGGCTGCTTCCATTCTGTTTAAATTGATGTTTCTAATTCTACTCGCCAATTCCTCTGCTTCAGACATAAGTATTCAATATTTTAGATTAAAAATTTTCTCAGCTCAAGTTTTGTTATTGCAGGCAGCAACCAGAACATGCAATTCTGGTTGAATTATTAATGTTGTTAAAAGTTCTTTGTGATTTTTATTTGTGCATAATAAGTTGAGTTTTGTTTTAATGGTTTTTCTTTGCTTAATAATTTATTATTTTTCACTGCACTACTTATTTTTAAACAATTTTCTTTCAGTTTATTTTTTTATAAATCCATAGAGGGATTTTTATTATTAAATTGTTTTAGGTTCGTTAAACAGGATTCTTTGCGCGAATCCTACCGATTGCGCCAGTAACAGAATAAAACTCTTCTGTTGAGTTTCTCCAAAAAACTGAAACTTTATCGTATTGCAAAAAAATACCTTATTCTACCTAAAATTAGTTTGCCTTGTCATCACAAGATGTCTTGTTACGTCTGGGAACTTTGTTTGCTTTTTAAAGTTTATAAACAACGTTTCCAGACGTCAGCATAAATGCTTAAAATAACAAATGATTAAAGGTATTTAATTAGGGAATGAGACTCCTACGTTACTTATATAGTGTCCAAAAATAATGAAATTGCGACTTGTTGAAGCATCTGCTTGTTGTATAATTATTTGGTTTCTGTAGTAATTAAGGGACCCGTCAGAAGCCTGAATGTTCTTTCATTCGTGGCAAAGTTAATCTTTGGTCCTCCCAACGTCCTGGAAATCATTGTGATCGGCCTTCCTTCCTGCGACAGGACTGCTTCAATACCCGATGCTGATGCATCATTGGTAAGATCAAAAGGCTTTTGAAGGTCTGGGTATCGCAAAAGAACATCCTCAGATACAAGTATTGATTCCAATTTTCCAAAAGCTCTCATCTGGGATTCGTTAAATTTCACCGGAACCATTCGGGACCGAGAAGTACTCACTTTTCCATTGTCGCCCCTTAAAAGATCCGTTATGGGCTTTGCTATGGTTCCAAATCTCGAACAAAACATCGGTAGTAACTGACAAGCCCGAGAAAAGAGCGGACGCCGAATAAAGTTTCCGGGGCTTTGTATTGTAAGAGTGTTTGAATTTTCTCGGGAGAGGTAGTTATACCATCTTTTGAAACGATAAAATCCAAGTACTCCACGCTGGTTTAAAAAAAATTTGACTTTTCCTCTGAAACCCGCATATTTGCATCATGTAAGCGTCCTAACACCCATTCTATGTGTTTCAAATGATCCTCCTTTGTTTCTGAAAAGATGATAACATTATCAACATAGACATAGACTCTAAGGATATCATCAATTGAATATACTTGGGGCATTCTTCAGCCCAAAATCGCTAATCGTTTTTTTCTGTTCAGATTGGATGGTCATAGGGTGACCGAGGGGGTCTTATAATTCCGTCACTAAAAAGTTGTTTAACCTCGGAATTTACGAAATCCGCCACTCTCATTGGATAGGGGTATAGTTTCCAACAAACAGGATTATCATTTGTGGTACGAATTGTAGCCACAACGTTTGTGTTATAGGGAAGAGACTCCTTTGTGTTAGCAAACGCGCTTGCTCTTTTGCTAATAATAGCCCTTAATTAGTATCTGATAACGATTGGCACATCCACATCGTTTATTTTCAAAAAACCAATATTTCTGTACTTGAGAAAATGAAGCTTCTCAACCCCATTATTAAATGTCGAATGTCGTTAGTCATGGTAAAATAATAAAAAATCTGATTTATTCCGAAAAGCTTAATTTAACAGTTTTTATTAATCATATTAAATCCGTTAATGGATTTTACTTTAAACGAGGATTCTACTGGCTGAACACCTCCCAAAAGTATAACAGGTACTATATAACTTTTTGGCGCTCCTGTGTCTACCAGCAAACGAATTGTTTTCCCTGCATTTGTTCGTTCTATGAACGGCAGCAGGGAGTGTTCCCTAAAAAATTAATATCATCAAAATTTTGGGCGTCGTCATCGCACCTGTCCACCTCTGCTTTTGTAGTTTCATAATATTCGTTGACTTCCTCTGGGGGCGGTGAGCCTAGTGATTGAGCCGTTGCAGTTTGGGACCTGTGAATCGACCTGTGTCATTATTTGACCTTTTAAATGTCTGCCCTTGTACTTGATTTGAACAAATACTACTACCTAGTTGTTTAAAATATGTGGTATTCGCTGCAGCTTGGCCTTGTTGTGATTGATTAGAATCGTGATTTGTTTTCAGACTAAACTTGGAACACAAACCGCCCATTGTTACTTCTGTTACTTTGATTTTTATTATAGTTGTGATTTTTACCTGAGGTTTCAGGACGACCCCAAATTTGGTTATTTTGCTGAGTCCTTCGCTCATTTTTTATGACCTTCACTTCTAAACTTTTTGCATAGCTTGCTGCCAAAGAATATCGTTCGTGGTTAGCATATAATGTAGGAATATGTCCTTACTTTTAGATTCATTAAAAAGTCAGAAATTTTGTAGACCTACCGGTCTCTATAGATTTTGGTTGTGCTTTATTCAAGCAGAACTGTGTATGTGGTTTTTATTATGCAAAAAAAAAAACACAACACTTGGTTTGAGTAAAAATCTTTATTCTTAATCCGCGTTGCGGTCAAATAACACAAAAATAGTATGCACTAGTAGTTGCTGGATGATAATTACTGACTAAATCTTATCGTGTATGGTTTATATACCTAAATGTGTAAAAGAATAAATAAAAGAAGTAGATATTTGTTTATGTCTGCAATAGATACAATTCCAATGAACTGTAGTGGTCCGATATAGTTTCAAGAAATTAAAAGAAGTAGTTGATGTATGTAGAACAGACAAAATTCCGAGGAACTTTAGGGTCCGATACAGTTCACTGAGAAGTTAGTTGCACTTTGGCGAAAGTGTTGCACTGGCCATTCAATTTTGTTGACATTTGGTTTTGGTCAATGATCTCAATATTTCGTAAAGGTGAATTGGAGTGTGGCGGAAGTTCACACACCGTTTCATTATTTTTAGGTATTGATAATTGAACAAAACAAAAAGACAAAATGAACAGTCATTATATGTCGCAATGTTTTGACATGCATACAACAAATGGGTACAAATGTATGTATATACTCGTATATTATATAGCGAATACAGGTGTTACCGTAACTGTTATCCTCCACTTTTTGGATCAATGCGGACGGCAAGTCCTTCGGACGAGCCGAAAACAGGACATGGCTAAGGGCTTTCTTAGCCCCGATATAGATACGCATAGCGCATCCGATCGATATTTTCCGTTCATAGTTGTCGCTAAGTCAGTTTCATAAGTCATTATTGTTTTGTTTGTAAGTAATACCAATTCTTGTTCAACCTGTTCGTAATACTCCACAAGCGACATGCTCCCCTGTCTCAGAGTGGATAAGTCCCGTTCGAGCAGGAAAATAGGCCGCTTGTCCGAATATGTAAACTCGAGTCGATGTGTAATGGCTTTAAAATTCAAATTTATATGCGACTTGGGCAGCTTTGCGTCATGCCACGTATGATTCTTGTTTTTCTTCAAAGTCAGGAAGGGACTTCACCACATCTGAAGTTTCGTTACATTTTAGGTTTGGCCGTAGGGGTCAACTTCAGGGACTTTTATATTAACACCTGCGATTGTTTATTTTTACCAATTTAGCATCGAAGTCTTGTTTTTGTGCTGCAAGAGCGCTAGTTACGGTCCTTCGCACTTTGGATTCTAACTGTGCCGCGTCCGTAGGTTTTTGTTCTCTTATCGCACCTAACCAAGTTTTCTAACACTGGCACTCAAAATGACAAGTTTACCTGGTCTTAATTGCTCAGAGGAACTGCACAAAAAATTTAAATCGGGATCACTCATATACAAAGACGTGACAAAAAAAAATTTATTTAATTATTTATTTATTTTCCCGAGTTGTGTGTTGTCTTTTTCAAATCTGACTTAAGACTGTCTGAACCAAATTGATTACAAAATAGCCTAGCCCTACTCTACGGTTCATATGTGGATCTTGCAATCCATGCAAAATCTCATATTTCGTCTGGCAACTGTCAGGACACTCTCGTCGCTATGTCAACATACAGCAGAATTTGCTTAGTAGACAGAATTACACCAACGGCGAAGTGCAGCCCTGCTGCGACAGAGTTTGGCTGCCAACACTCTGTCCGCTGCTAGGCGAGATGGGGATGTTATGATGACTTCACTGTTTCTTTGTCCAAAATTTATTAATTGTTTGTTCTTTCTTAGCTAAGGAAGAAAGCTATGAAAGACAGAAACTAACATTAAAACTAAGTTTAATTTGCAAGCTAAACATAAATGCATAATAGGAAATGACAAAAGGTGCATTGACATTAGTGCAATATGTAAATGAAAGATATCCTCATATTGGACACCAACTAAAGGTACCCCACGCTGGGCGTCAATTTTTTATTGTCCGTTTCCTCGGCAACTCTTTATTCTGAATTTATTTATAAAACTGAACTTACAAAATATACTTAAACACTATCCTACCCTATATTAGTGCCCAAACTGCTGATGTTGCTCCTCGTGTGGAGTGTTGTGTTTCACCATTTCTGCAGACAGCATTGCTCAACATACCGCCAGTGTCAATGCTAAGAAAATAATATGTTGCTTGCACTGCAGTTTACTGTTGTTATTGTCGATGGTGTTTGGTTGACTACATCCGTGTCATTTTGCTTGCTTGTTATTTCGTAAAACCGTCATTAGGGTGGAACTTCTATCTATTGTCGAATTATGGATCGATGATGATCGTGTTAACTTCTATGTTTGTAAATTAAAGTTAAAACTAGGTTATTGATAATGTTGGGGTTGTCGACCGTCTGGGTTTTTAGTCGAATGATTGAAGTTGTTGTTGTTTTTAAGGCTATCTCGTTGGATTTGTTGGGGATTGATGTGACAACATAACTTGCTATCCAGCGCACTAAAGCAGCGCTTTATAGAATTTCTGGGGAATTTGTTTTAATAGTAAGTAAGAAATTATTTACCCCTCTACATACGGGCGATTTCTCTCTCTGATCCACATGTTGTGTATTTTCGTAGTGTTTGTTCGTATATTGTTGGGTAGCCCTGTATGAGTTGATGACGCGTATCACCTCTGAGGTAATACCCGCTGGCTTATTTTCACAAAGGCGTGAGCTCGCGCACTTAATCCAATGCTCAAGAGCACTTATGGTAAGCAATAATATATAAGAGCAATATTTATTATTGCATACGGAGCACAACATTTATTATTATATAACTTTAGAATTTCCTTATAAGAAATTCAAAAAAATTGTATATTGTTGGACTATTTTGTCCTTCAATAGATTTGTGTTTATTGTTTTATCAAGGTAGTATCACCAAGATAAGTTTTGTTTTTAACTCAAGCACTTGAACTTGGTTAAAGACGGAGAAAGAAATGATGTTTTACACCTGAAGAATTTTGACTTTCTTGTTTTCTTCATTGATAAATTTGTTCTTAAAAACTGAATTATTGCTAAATTGCATTTATATTGAATCGCTTATTCTACTTTATTATTGTACAAATTTGAAAACTGCTTATTTGGAAAGAATGTGACTTAAGTAGTTCATAAATTTATGGCATTGTTAATTCATGTCTCCCATTTCACTGTGTCAAACCGGAAAACTTAGCTTACTTTGTCTTACTTGTTGCTTTGTGCAGACTGATGACCAATTGCTTGAGTTATTGAATTTTATTACAACATGAATGGGGTAATGACCGAAAATTAGGTTTCATAAATTAACAAATCCCATGGAGTTGAGTCAGCATTATGTGCATTAAGCAAACAAATGATTATAAGCATATGTGAATGTCTGAACAAAAATAATAAATAAATAATTTCATTTTTATTTTTTACGGTCAACACGACCGAACTTTTATTGAATTGAAACTCAATTGATTTTACAAAGTGTCTTAGATGATGCTGATTTCGTATTTTGTAAAAATTCTACTTATCGTTCATTTATTGCAAAAAAGTTTATTGACTTTGTTTGCGTTAACTCTTCCCCTCTTAAATCGATTTTCCCCAATCGCTGTGGGACGTTTAGCTGAGGTACTGAACTTTTAAGGTATGGCTCAATTTCCTTGTGTGCCATATTATTTGATGATAAGTAGATTTTTTATTTGTACTTTGCAAAGGAAAAACCAACAAAAGTCACAAAAATGATAATGGCCAAAATTAAGGCATCTGTACTTATGCTAACAATATTTATATTTTCATTTTTATCCATTAGCGGTTTAATTTCATCTTCATGCTTTATTTGTTTAATGTATAGGTTTTCTTATTTTAGGTCAAGTTTTGTTACATTTTTTCTTTCTTTAATTTTTATTATTGAATTGGGTGATAGGAAGGTTTCATGTGTTTTTATATTAACATTAGTTTATGAGTTAATTCCCGTTATGAATTATTTGGTTTTTTAAAAATATCTTCAGACATGTAGTCTGTAGATGCTGTTATTTATTCAAACATTTGATTGGAACTAATTTATTTTACAATAAAGAAACTTAAGAACTAAAATGCAATAAAGCAAATTATTTTATTTTGCTTTCTTTTATTATTTTCTTATTTGGGAAATGTTACATCAACAATATTGCAACAACCAACTTGTAGACATTAGGTCAGCAAATCTTTAGAATTGACACCATTTATATTGTTAAGCGTGTGAAAGATAATCATTATTAATTTAACAATAATTTCCGTTAATAAGTTGTAGTAGAAACTTTAATTTTACAATTTTCAAACTTTATGAGGAATGTTCCTTTTTGTATTATATCAGTTTGTTTATCTCGGAGAGGAACTTGTCGAAAGTCCGTCCGATATATTTAAAACAAGTTTGCTGTTTGCGCGTGCTTCTCAAAAGTTACGCGGTTATCAAAATCAAAAGTAGAGTGATCGCAAAACATTTTCTTCACTTAAAAGTAAGCTTAAAATTATTACAAAGCAACTTTTTGTTTGGCTGCTTAGCCCAGTTAAAACTTAAAATTACAGCCGAATTCATTTGCTCAAGTCAGACGTTGCACAAAAGGTACCCTGTTGGAAAGACCACAAAATGAAGCGTTTGCATTTATTGCTACAAACGCAATATCAGAACAATTTTGCAATTTTAAAGAGAAAAAGGACAGAAAATTAATAGCAACCTGCTTTTAAGGTCACTGACCTGCGTCAAATTTGCTTGGGCAAATATTGAGAGTGATGTGTTTGCATTTATCAATGCAGACACAATACTAGAATAATTTTGTAATTCAAGAGAAAACAAAGAATAAAAAAAAAGATTAACAACAAAGCGGTCGCCAACTTGTATCGTGTTAACTTATCTATTTTGTTACAATCATGGGTGATATTTTTATCTAAATTCTTAAAAATTATTATTCCTGGCATAACTTCTGTTACCAGGGATTCTTCTATTATTTCTAACGCGCAATTAGCTTCTTGAAATTTAAGGATATTTTCTATACACTTAGTCTATATCCTTACCAAGTTTTTTTTCCAAATTCCCTTTTACGTTTGCATTAAAAATGTTATTATTACTGTCGACTAGTATCTCTTATTGGTTTAGAACAATGGATTTATTTACGACATCAGGAAGAGGTTAAAATTTTATTTTAGATGGAATATTGGTGGAAAATTGGGGAATAAGTAAAGTAAGTATAATGTTATTGTTATCAAAAATGACTGCAATTTTCATACTACTATAGCTGTCAAAGTCAGGTATTCTGCGCCAAAATGTCAGTGGAATTATCCCTAGCTTACTTGAATATATTACTTGTCCTATGTCATCGATATAATTTTTTAAAAGTGATATGTCGATATCAATTCTGTAGGGTTGTTCAATAAATTTTACTTCGTCTTTTAGTGTGTTGTGATCAAAAATCACAACTCGCAAACCAGTAGGTTCAAATCCTACCGGCTGCGCCAAATGTTGTGTTCAAAAATCACAACTTCCAAACCAGTAGGTTCAAATCCTACCGGCAGCGCCAAATGTTGTAATATAAAAATCACAAATGTTGTAATCAATAATCACAACTGTTTTAATCTTTGATAATCTGTAGTGCAAACTAATTGTGTTTGTGTTTACTTGGGAGTGTATGTGAGCAAGGGGGGGTCAGTTTGCCTACATGGCAGAGGTGGCTTGTTTTTTAAAGTCGCGGGGTCCGCGGCGAGATAGTCATTGCCCAAACGGCAACTAGTTTTACCTTCTACTTACCTTCAAGCCCTGAAAGCATTAATTCTCCAAAATGAGGTTCCGTCGCCTCAGTCACCCTTTCCTCTTTATTTGGTTATAGGTAAAATTGCCCGTTTTTCATTTTTACATTATGGTTTTATTGATTATAATTGTACATTATTGTTGTTGTCAATAATGTTAATTTTGCTTATTACTAATTATGATTATTACTGGGACATAGTTGAATAAACTATTGCGTCAGCATGTTTTGCAGTAAGCTGAAATGATGGAATATGAAGATCTCCAATCACAAGTCAATGACCAGTAATGGAGTCATACAAATGCACAAATAGTAGTTTTAAATACTACCATGTGAAACCGACTACAAAACACACTACATCGTTTACCCCCCTCCTCCGAGAACAACCTCAGAGACAAGTCTCTGGTATCGACAATTGATCTACCCCACAAATTATCTCTTCCTAAAACTCCATCTGCCGGCATATTATCTTCTCTCTCCATACAGTGCATCGTAAATACCAGGTGCTCCGTGACTGATGTTCACTGCTCCGATTGTTCGATAAGTTCCCCCGAACGCTCCCCGCAGATCTTTTTTCAGTGAACTATCAATCTGGACATCACCGGATAGACAACTGCGCTTCGCCAAGCTGGTGTCTGCTCCACTATCGACTAGCAAGAGGATACTCCCCGTTTTGGATTTCCTGCATGGTAGTGTAATAAAGAAGCTGCTTACTTCGGGTGTCCGATTCGACGCCGACACCGTTTGCTCTACACATTACCTGGTGCTTACTTATTGCACCTCAGGCAAACGACTCATAGGCGTTCCTGTTAACTTTTTACCATCTCCGGTGTTCAATTCCCGCACCTCAGGCAAACAACTCGTAATCGTTCCTGTTCCCTCTATACCCTCGACAACCTGTAGTTCTCTCCCTGGTTTCGTCCAGGGTTTACCCCTTTACCTGAACTATTTGTTTTCTGTCATTGCCAGCATTCAGACTTTATGTGGCCTGGCTTACCACAGTGGAAACACTTAACCATTAGGCGGTGATTTCCCATCACGAGATTTCTACCACCGCGCTCCCCTGCCGCGCAATTCCCATTGGGCTCATGGCCGTATGCTTGGCATTTTTCGCAATAAGGTGTATCTACGTTGCAAAGTTGTCCTTGTTTACAATCGGGAGGCCCGTGACGAGCTTGTCATCGCCCAAACGGCGACGATGGGGGAGAATACTTACCTGCTATTTGGGAAATAAGGCCTTCTCAAATTCAATTTTCATTGCTGCAGGGATGCAGCATGTCATCAAATTCTGACCGCCACTGACCATCTTCTGACAACATTCTTTATTTATATCATAAATATAATGTGTTCTGCCGCCAGCGACTGAGAACCAAACCAAATTCTGCTCAGAAATAAGAGTCAGCAAAAACAACCACATATTTCCGCATAGGGAAAAATGCACCGTAAACATAGACCTACATTAATTACTTCAGTTTTTGGGATGTCGCAACGACGGGGTAATTTGCTGCGATATCAAATTGATTCCCATTCTCATTTTCTCATTTTGTGTCCCTACGTTGCAGGGGGTGGCCTATTTTTTAAAGTCGCGGGGTCCGCGACAAGATGAGCATTGCCCAAACGGCAACTATGTTTACCTTCTACTTATCTTTGGCATGGATTTGAGTAAAAGCATCAGGTCTCTCTCTCTTTCTGTCTGTGTCCATCTGTGTCGCCTACATGGCAACTAGCTTTATTTATATCAAATTCTTTGTTATAATTACATGTTATAATAATCAGTTATAGCGACTGAGAAGCAAACCAAATTCTGCTCAGAAATAAGAATCAGCAAAAACAACCACATATTTCCGCATAGGAAAAATGCACCGTAAAGATTGACCTACATTAATTACTTCAGTTTTTGGGATGTCGCAACGACAGGGTAATTTGCTGCGATATCAAATTGATTTCCATTCTCAAGTGACAGAATCTCACAGCTACGACCCGTACTAATGGTGACAATAATATGACACCTTACAAACTATTTGTCACAACACTGTTGTTGATTTCCAAACTGATTTTGTATTTTACTGAAAAATTGGTTTTGTTGTGGTCTGTTCATATAATTTATACGTTGTGACCGTAAGTTTTGATCTACATTCATCGGTTCTGACGGTTGTTGCGGCTTAGGAGGGCGAAGCGGGTTTGCGTTAAACTGATCCCATTAATTGGGAAGTTGGGGCATAGGTTGAGCTGTACGCGGAATATAGGCTAATTGGGAATAAAAACTTTTAGGTTCAAGCTATGAACTGTTAAAAAAACAAAACACGATTGTTTTAGTGAGTTGATCAAAATATAATTGACTTTATTTTTCATCATTTTTGGTTTACATTTACAAAAATTACAAAAATATATTTTATTGCATTGTATTTTTATTAAACAATTCTCTGGAAAAAGTTAAGTTTGCAATTATTTGTTTTAGTAATTCGTTATTCTTTAGTAATTTATTAATTTTGCAATTTTCGTTCATTTATATGGCAGCGGAAATGCAAGAAAACAATTCTTAAGAAAAAGTTTGGTTTTAATATTTTTCCACATTTTATTTAACTTTTAAGAACACAATTCTTAGGAAAATATATTGTTAATTTTGCGTAATTGCATTTATTTATTTTATTGAATTTTCGTTTATTTATATGGGAACGGAAATGCAAGAAAACAATTATTAAGAAAATGTCTGGGTTAATAATTTGTTATGTTTTAAATAATTCTTAGGAAAATAAATTTTTAGGTGTGTATTTGTTTGTTTTAGTATTTATTTAATTCCCGGCAATTTATAGATTTTGCATTTTTGTTCACATAGGAACAGAAATGCGAATTAACTTTAAATTATGTCATTGATATGGTTTCGGGGAGTGATGGGAGATATTATAACAATGAAACGCTTGCTTTTGTGTATTCCCAAAGTTTCGCTTCGGCGGCGTATGTGAAGGTTGATTCATTTTGGCGTTATTAGCATGGTTTGTACGGAAGTTTTGATTTTCTAGTTTTAGGCACAAATGGAGTGCTTGAAGCAAATCAGTAGGCTCTCTTAAGACCCCTTACAAAGGTGTCTAAGGCCTTGCCCCTATACGATTTTGCGAGAAAGGTAAGCGATTCGTTGCTCATCTGAAGGCACCCCAGTTTGTTCAATATAAGCGATAGGTGGGTATACACCTGCCAACCATAATGGGTTATCAGACATTGAGATATTGCTTGCCAATTCAACGGCGTATTGTACGATTCTAATGCTACGTCGGCATTACCCGTAATTTTGTTCCTTATTACACTTAATATTCCGCAATATTTGGGAGTACCTCTGATTGATTTATAAATACTTAGAATTATTGTTACGCTCTTTTTCCACGAGTTCAATTCGCCAAGGTTGTCCAGAGAATTGGGGGAGAACGTATTAGATTATTTGGATTTGCCATTTTTTTTTAATCTTATTTCACCTCCAATAGAAATACTAATTGAAAATTCAAGCATAAGGAGCGCGACTTTGATTTATTACTTTATTTATAAAATATGCACAAAAAATTATCCAATATACTTAATTTTAATTTTAAAGTACTTTACTTCTGCTACTCAGTAAGCTGCCGTGCTTTTGCAGTCTTCTCCTCGATGATTTTCTGTTGATGTCTGGTTTTTGCTGATGTCTTTTGTCTTGCCTTGTTCTTGGTAACTTCTTTTGCCGGAAATTTCGTTTTTTTTTTGCCCAGTTTGTCGAATTTTTTTACAAGCTTTTAATAGTGTAAATTGTTTTTTCTTTTCCAAAATTTTTTTTCGTAATAAGTCAATAAGTCCTTTGAAGATTATAGGCACATTTATTTCTTTAAACAAAAAATTTCCAAAAAGAAATTTTTTCGTTTCTAACAGAGGCACTCTATTGCTTAAAATTCGTCAACAGTAACACGTTTCTGGACCTTTCTTTTAAAAGTCATTAATTTTTGTTCTTTAAAGGATAATAACGAGTTTTTTTCACTTTTAATTGTATTTTTTATTATTTTTTTTCGATAAGGCTGCCTCCGTTTTGCCTTGGCTACTCGGGAGCCTTTTATCGATAATTAATTTTTATTCTTATATTTTTATTTATTATTTTTATACCGGACCCACCGAAGGAACTCGGGTCCCACATAAGAATTTCATTGTAAGAAATTAAAAAACAAAAAAAAAAAAAATTCTTTTTTATTTTTTTACGGTCAGTATGATTGGACTTTTATTAAATTAAAACTCAATTGATTTTACAAAATGTCTTAATTTATATTAAACTAAATGACCTAAATCTAAAGGTGATTTTATTATTAAGAAATAACTGCAGTTTTGCAATTATTGGGAAATAATAAAATTGTATTTTGTTGTCATAACTAATAAGAGATGCTGATTTTGTATTTTGCAAAAATTCTACTTATCGTTAATTTATTCCAAAAGAGTTTATTGACTTTGTTTGCGTTAATTTATATACTACTTATTATAAACTACAATTCTAACTTACAGCACCTTCTCTGGATCTCCTTCCAAAGCTTTTCTACAAAGCAGCCCACCTGGATGTTCCAGTAATGGACGATTCGCTTTTTATGCTCTAATACTGAGATCAGAGCTTTGCTTGCTTTTACGTTTATTGGTCCGAAGGCGGCTGTCTCAGTAAATACGATTATTGGTTCGAAAACCGGTTACGACAATTATGCTGTTTGACTTTAGTGTTTCCTGAATGCTCTTTTTTTAGTGTTTCCTGAATGTGTACAACGCACGTATCACCTCGAGGTGATACCCGTTTGCCTATTTTTACAAAGGCGTGAGTTATGATAAGACTTGACTGTTTCTTTGTCCAAAATTTATTAATTGTTTGCTATTTCTTAGCTAAGAAAAAAAGCTATTAAAGACAAAAATTAAAGTTAAAACTAAGTTAAATTTTCAAGCTAAACATAAGTGCATAATAGGAAATGACAAAAGGTGCATTGACATTATTGCAATATGTAAATGAAAGATGTCCTCATATTGGGCACCAACTAAAGGTACCCCACGCTGGGCGTCAATTTTTTATTGTCCGTTTCCTCGGCAACTCTTTATTCTGAATTTATTTATAAAACTGAACTTACAAAATATACTTAAACACTATCCTACCCTATATTAGTGCCCAAACTGCTGATGTTGCTCCTCGTGTGGAGTGTTGTGTTTCACCATTTCTGCAGACTGCATTGCTCAACATACCGCCAGTGTCAATGCTAAGAAAATAATATGTTGCTTGCATTGCAGTTTACTGTTGTTATTGTCGATGGTGTTTGGTTGACTACATAGATCCGTGTCATTTTGCTTGCTTGTTATTTCGTAAAACCGTCATTAGGGTGGAACTTCTATCTATTGCCGAATTATGGATCGATGATGATCGTGTCAACTTGTATGTTTGTAAATTAAAGTTAAAACTAAGTTATTGATATTGCTGGGGTTGCCGACAGTCTGGGTTTTTAAGATAAATTTCACAATAATTTTAAGGTTTTAGAAAAAAAATCTAAATTTTATTGCTTTCACTTTCGGTCAAAGAATATGACTTTGGTTTTCACTTTGATTTACACTTTGAGTCAAGGAATATGACTTTAGTTTTCACTTTGAGTCAAAGAATATGACTGACTTTTTACAGAAAATGTTTGATTACTAAGAAATCACCTGTTTGCTAGTAGACATAGTGTCAGCAGTTTTCGATGGGAACGGAAATCAACATGCCAAATTATGCGGTAATCTGAGTATTGCAGCTTATGGATGCATTTGGTTAAAGTTAACATTTTTCTTGTTAACTCGCACTTGATCCAATGCTCAAGAGCACTTATGGTAGTGACCCTGGAACAAAGGAAACAGGAAGGCAATATACCTTCAAGAGAAGGAATAACACGTTTTTCTTTCCTCTGATGCATTCACTGACTCCACCACCCGGTGTGTCATCTTTATGTATATAAAAACCTTAACCTACCCTAAAATCCATTTGGCTATGCCATGTGTGGCCGAAACCCGTAAAGCAATTCTTGCTGATCAAGCGGAAGCTCAATCGGCAAGAACTTAATGTGATTGTGCATTCACAGTTCAATCACCCAGACTTGCTTTCATTAACACTAAGCAAAAAAATCTAGGTGAATGAAAAAGTGAACTCACAATTCCACATTAATCAGCATAAGCACAACTGGAACAATAACCAGCTCGTGCTGCACTTATTACGAATTGATGTGGGTCAACGAAAACCAATGGTGTCACCAATATTTTTTATTACATACAAGAGCAATGCTTATTCTTACATACAGAACACAACATTTGTTATTATATAACTTAAGAATTTCCTTATAACAAATTCAAAAAAAAAAAAAAAAAACATAAAATTTTGTTGTTTCATATTTTTTTACGTTCAACACGACCGGGCTTTTATTACATTAAAACTCAATTGATTTTACAAAATGTCTTAATTTATATTAAACTAAATGACCTAAATCTGGAGGCGGCGTGATTTTATTATTAAGATATAATTGCACTTTTGCAATTATTTGGGAAATAATAAAATTGTCTTTTTTTTTGTCATAACTAATAAAAAATGCTGATTTCGTAGTTTGCAAAAATTCTACTTATCGTTAATTAACTGCAAAAGAGTTTATTGACTTTGCTTAACTTATATAAAACACAATGTACGATAAACGAAAAAAAAAACGATATGCGATGTGAATGAGAATTATAACTCACAACATTTGTAAGATAAAGTCGTCATTTGATATATTTGCTTAGGGCATCATTTATACAATATTTTCAGAGACGCAAATGGGCAGCTGTATATGAATGTGAAACTCGGGCACTGTATGTTCAGTACATGAAGACACTTTTTCTCTGTGAAGGAAATAAAAAGTTTGACTAAAACTAAACTATTTAGCTTCTCGCATGATGACGTCAACCTTCACTTCCCTCAATTTGCGTATTGAAATTCAGATATATTTGCAAATTGCATTGTATTGTATTGAACTTGTGTCATCGTATATACTTATTATTATATACTACTTAATTAATCACCATAAACTTTATAGGTAAATGTTCAAATGTACATGTCTACCAGACTTAAATTTTACCAATTTGTACATTTTGATGCTGGCACATTGTATACAATATAGCATTATTGTTCAAAGTGTTAATGTAAAAAAACTAATTATTCTCGTTATCTATAGAGGCTACACAAAATCATTTCCTAGCAGTTGCATCACGAGGCAAACATTGCTTCAGTTGTTTTTTTGTTGTGAAATTCAAATGCTAAAATTGCATTCAATTCACTACTTCCACATAGCAAATGCTTACTGTTGATGGAATCGAGTCAGGGAGAATTTATTGGGAACCCATTGCCTTCATTAAGTAATAGTGGTCTTCCATCATTTCAACCTTTCAATCAATCAACAAGATTGTTTGGTTCTCAGATACTTGTGGCGCAACCCAAAGAATTAATGTAGTTTTTACCTAATTAAAGATATCTGAAAAGGAGGAAAAAGAAGCCAACGTGCTTGCCGGGCTCTATTTTTGGAGTGCAAGGGATGTCGTATTGAAAGTCCCACACTTGTAATGACTCATTCTTTCCTCCAAATTTTTTACGCCATTTTCCTCTATATCTATACTTTTGCTGATTCCCAAGATATCTTCTTTTTCCTGGGTATCGGTACTTTCATCGACGCTACTCAAAGTGAGTTGTCTTCATTTCCGGGTACCTTAATATTTGAGGATGTTAGAACTTTCGGTGATTAACAACAGTGTTGTGAGTATTGTGTCCCGGCAGGATTGCATCCTACCGGCTGCGCCAAATGTTGTGAAAATGTTGAGGGTTTAATTGCACACAACTCGCAAACCAGTAGGTTGAAATCCTACCGGCTGCCCCAAATGTTATGGGTATTTTTTATTATACCCAATATGTTGTGTGCGTTTTGCTACACCCAAAAATATTGTGTGTAAGTTTTTCTTTTCCTTCCTTAATCAAGAAAAAAAAACAATTAAATTTTAATTTTATGGCTATTCTTGTAAACTTCGTATCGATTTTAATTGTTTCTCTGAACAGCTTATTTTTTGACAAATGAAATTCAAAAGAGTAACTTGCACCATGGATCGATCACAAATATTTGGTCTCTCAGGGGTCATTGGTATCATCTTTGTACTGAACTTTTGTATCTTAGTTAGAATGTATTGCACAGAGTGTTAATTTAAAACTGTGGAGCCTCGTGTGTCTTCATGATCTATCTTTAATATTGTCCCCATTATGTAGTTAATGTATTACGATGTGACAAATAACCTTCAGTGATATCCTTTGGCCATGTAATTTTGTTGCCCACATCTTTGCCACAATTCTCGGCTACTTGCTTGTGTTGTATATAAAGGTACTGTAAGGGGCCCTCTTTTATTGCAGGGAACTACTGTTTCCTACTATTCTGTGTTCGGGCCTAATCCTTTGTGTGTGTATGTTGGGGCCTAATCCTTTGTGTGTGTATGGCTTTGTGTGCCAAACAAACTCCGAGGCTTTTCTTCATCTTCTCTTGCCGTCTTCTCTTGACGTGCCAACCGTAACTGTGCCTGGAGCTCTGTTATGTAGGCCACTGCCTCCTCTAAGTTCCTGAAGTCTAGCTTCCTTACAGTTCTTGGTGTCTCACCGTCCACTTCGCGTCGCAGGTACTCGTTTTCCCTATCCAATTCCTCTGCCTCCTTTAGGTTTTCCCTAATAGTGGCTTTGAGTTTTTGGTTTTGGGATACCAATGCCTGGAGCTCCTCGCCTAGTTCCTTAATCCTCTCTTCCCTGGTCTCCTCGTGAGTCTCCACTAGATTACAAAGCTCTTCAAACACAAGGTCAGCTTCTTCTAATCTAGTGAGTGTAGGTGTTCCCCCTACTTTCGCTTTTAATATTAAATAGGCCTCTTGGCTCCTACACCTCCTCTGTATCTCCTTCCAAAGTTTTTCCATAAAGCAGCCAACCTGGAAGTTCTAGTTATGGACAATTTGCTTTGTGTTTTCTAATTCTGAGACCAGAGCTTCCATACAACAACACTTGTACCCCCTCTCAACTCTTAATAATCTCCTAGCTTAACCCCGTGGTCCGACCGGCTAACAAAGCTACTGAGATTGTTGTAAAAATGTTGTAAAAAGGTACTGAAAAAAAAAAAAATCTTAGCCAATCCGGTTTCCGCCACGCGGATCGCATCCTCTTCTCTCTGAACTGTCCAGTTCAAATAACTCCGAAGACTCTCAATTTCTGAGGACATCTTCTCGAGGGGCGTGGCTAAATTGTCGTAGGTTTTCCGAAGCACAGTTACATCCTTGTTCAGAAACTCGTAAGTCCTGGCCTCTCCTTCCTTAACTTGGTCAACGCTATCGGCAATAGCCTGTGCACTCCTGGCATCCATTACTCCGAAGGCCCAGTGCAATCCCTCCCCTATGAAGTCAAGTGAGCGAGTTACGTCTTTGAAAAAAAACAAAAGCACTTTTTAATTACAGGAACATTACTTATTACTTTATTCTGTTGGATGACAGATTCAAAACTGAATGCTTTTTACATTATTGCCTTAATATATCTTACGTTATTTGCTTGTTGTAAAAAGGATATCACAACTTGTAATGTTGTGATGATCTATTCACAACGCGCAGACCAGTAGGTTCAAATCACATTTGATCCTACCGGCTGCGCCAAATGTTAAAAACCTAAATGTTTGTATAAATTGAATTCAAGTGTATGTGAGCAGGGGGGGGGGGGGGTCAGTGTCCCTACGTGGCAGAGGTGGCCTGTTTTTTAGAGTCGCGGGGCCCGCGACGAGATGGACATTGCCCAAACGGCAACTAGTTCTGCTTGATTACTTACCTCCAGCCTGAAATTAATTATCATTGGCATGGGTTCCTCCGTCTCAGTTGCCAAGCGCTCCTGAGACCATTCTCCTGTCCCTATATTGGAACTACCTTTATTTATATTATATCATTATTTTTCTTATTATTATTTGTTCTGCCGCTATCGACTGAGAGCCAACCCAAATACTGCTCAGAAATAAGAGTCAGCAAAAACAGTCACATATTTCCGCATAGGAAAAAATGCAACGTTAGTGCAAAACCCATTGACAAACGTTTGTCATTTCCTTGTTTATTAATGTGTCAATGTTCCCGTAAACATTGACCTACATTAATTACTTCAGGTTGACGCACTTTTGTCATTTCTTTGTTTATTAATGTGTCAATGTTCCCGTAACACATTCCGCATATGGAAAAATGCACCGTAAACATTGGCTTACATTAATCACTTCAGTTTTTGGGATGTCGCAACAACAGGTTAATTTGCTGCGATATCAAATTGATTCCCATTCTCAAGTGACAGAACCTTACAGCTATGCCCTACACTAATGGTGTCAATAGTATGACACCTTACAAATTATTTGTCACAACAAATATATATGTATGTACATATATATATAGATATATATATATATATATACGAATATAATATAAGACAGTAAAAGGAACTCCATTATTTTTCGTCGATTCCATGCTGGTAATTTAATAATAATAATGTCAAAGATGCATCACGCTTTTGAAGGTCAAGTGTCGAAAATGTCAAAAACATAACGGAAATCGTCAAGTCAACCGTCATGTAAGCACTGCTACGATAGCCCAGAAACTATGCATGACATTGAAATCAGTTTGGAACCACTCCAATAAAGCTAAATACAAAAGGAAACTCGATATTTGGTGCTACACGAGTTGACGCAAAAAGGCACATGAACCAAATTTCCATCCTTTTTGGACAATAGGAAAGGAAATGTATGCCATAAGAACAATGTCAGGTCGCACATGTCGACAGAGACTCGCCAGTGGCACATTCTTGGTTGGGGTATTCTTACGCATTCACTCATTTCATAGTCCGGATATGGAACCAAGTGATTATCATCCGCTCCTGTCTAAGGATAATGATTTCGCAGGTGAAAAATTTGCCTGCAGAAAATGTTGTGAAAATTTATATTTCAGTCTTTTGCCAACAGAGACTACGATTTCTGTGTGAGAGGCATAATGGGACTACCTTTAAAATATCAACAAGTTATCGAAGAAAACTTATGCGTATTTGACCTGAATTGGATCACTCTAATCAAGCTAAATAAAGCCTTCAATTCCATGCAAAAATAATGAATTTCTTTTTACCATACTTTATAATTATTTTCTGAAAATCCCTTATTTCTCTTATCCAAATGATAACAGCAGCATTCTAATCCTCAACTTGAGAGTGTTTTCTTTCAGTAGTATACTATTCCATTACCGTTCCTGGACACGTCCGTTATGCGCCAATATACTTATATATAAGTTAAGACCCGTAGTCAAAAAATAAAAAAAAAATTTTTTCATTATTATTGTCACTTACGAGTATAGTTTGCATATCATTCAGAATACAAGTATATAATTTTAAGCAGATTTTAAAGTAATTTTTTCTGAATTTCAAATTTTAAAGAGCGTCCAATTTCTGCATATGTGATAGTCAGTATTCTAAGAATTCGTCGGAAACGCGAAAGGTTTGCAAGTCGAATGAATTGAAAATTTAAAAATGAGATCACCATGGAACGCCCTAACGTAGTATAACCCGTAACCTTGGATTGAGGAATGCTAATGGGCTTTTAATATTTTTGGTGCTGGTTGTTTATTAAATTTGGTTTTCTAAGAGCTCCAAAAAATTGTTTGATACAGTTTTCTCCATAGTTCCTCTGAATTTTTTTTCCAAGCAACAAAGTCTATGGTTTTTCGGAAATTTGCACAACAGTTCAAAGGGCATCGAAATTTAGTTATTCAAAATCGAATCTTAAATCAAAGGCTAATAAATAGTTCTATACCATTTAAATATACAGAAATAATATGCACCTCGTAACTCCGTAACAAAGTAAATAATTCGTCGTAAAGTTGAGCTCAACCGAAATTCCGTTCTCTACATTTCTTCACTTTGCCGAAGGAAATCTCGATGGAAAGATTATGCCGCAAAGAACAACACTCCTATGAGAAGCGGATGACGTAAACAGATCCATTAGTTGTGGAATTAGAAGCGATTTTTGTTTTGATTCATACTTTTTTTTTTTTTTTTTTTGTTTGTTTGTTGTTAGATGAAGGTTACAGTTTACAAGCTGGATAAGTCGGTTATAATTCGAAAATTTAAAACCTACATTACCCAATTTTTTCGTCACGATTTGTTATTGTCATTACTTAAGCTACCCGAAATATTCTCACGCATGTTGTGGCAATTGCACTTCACAATGTGTTATGTCCGACGCCTGTTATGACGCGGTCTCCAAACTAGCCGAACGGAGTTATGGAAGGTGCCAGTAGTTTAACATGCGTCACGTTGTTTAGTAGAATATTTTATTTAATAGAACAAAAGTAAATGATCTCAGTGAATTTGTAAACATTGGAAAAGTTGGTCACCGCTATGCAATTAAATATTTCCATTCGAAAGATTTAAGTCCAACCATTATTAAATTTGAGCTAGATTCTGCTCTGGGGGAGTCAGCTCCTTCGTGTACGATAATGAAATAGCAACAGCAGAGTTTAAACGAGGCGTACGAGCTGTAAAGTTGCACACCGTAGTGATCGACCAATTGAGAAGTTCACGCCAGACACGGTTAAGAAAATCCGCAAAATGGTATTAGATAATTGTGGGCTGAAGGTGTGTAAGCTAGCTGAAATGATAGGCATTTAAAAAAGTGCTGTACATCTTATATTGACCGAAGATTTGAAGATGAGAAAGCTGTGCGCAAGATGACTGCCCAGCTTGCTTTCAATAGAGCAAAAGTAGAGGTCATGAAGATGTTTCACTGCAATAAAGACGAAGTTTTCCGTCGATTTATAACCACGGACGTGACATGGGTCCACCACTTCGCACCGGAGGCAAAGGAACAGTCAAAGTAGTGGACTGGAATGGGAGAATCGTATCCAAGGAAGCCGAAGACGGTTCCATCTGCGGGCAAGGTCATGGCATCTGTTTTTTAAGATGCGCATGGGATTATTTTTATTAATTATCTTCAGAAGGAAAAAAACATTGATCGCGAATATTATGCTTATTTATTGCAGCGTTTAGGTGATGAAGTTTTGGAAAAAAGCCACATCTAGCGAAAAAGAAAATGTTGATTCATCCAGACAATGCTCCATCCAGTTCACACATCTACTATTGCGATGGCCAATATTAATAAATTAAAGTTCAAATTGCTTCATCATGCAACTCATTCGCCAGATTTAGTACCCTCAGACTATTTTCTATTTCTAAACGTAAAAAAGGATTCGATGGTAAAAGATTCGCCAAATGTGAAAAGGTGAAGACTGCGCTTGATCGCTATTTTAAGGAGTTTGACAGTTCTTGATATAAACGGGGTGCAGAAGCTATTGAATATCGCTGAGAAAAGTATATCGAACTAAGAGGAGATTATGTTGAAAAATGAAGAAAATTTTTACAACTTTTTTGTGTCTTGCTAATAAACAAGACAAGTTTTGGGACCGCTCTGACATGCCTAATTTAGGACACGGTACTTTTTTATACGGTAATATGAATTACCAATAAAATTTAACTTTTCTATTTTATAGTTTTTGAAAAAGAATACTTATGAATAAATCTTCCTACTCATTGCAAATAAAATGGAAATAAGATAAACAAAATTAAAACAAATTGTCCTGACAAATAGCGTTCTTATTCAGCAGGATTTTCCGAACAAGAAATAAACACAATTAAGTTGTTTGCAGAAAGAGTAAAAGTATGCAAAAAAGGTAAAACTAATTCAAAAGGAAACTTTTTACTTAAATCAGGCAACATAATTTCTGGACTACAGTTTCTAGTACAACAAATGAGCCTGCTAATTCAGTTTTAAGGGAGAGCACTAAACAATACCTACACCTCTTAAATAAACTAATAGCATGAAGCCAATTTTTTGAAAATAGTACAGTATACTACCGTTAGCGGTAGTATTGAAAAATTTAGTCTGATCACTTTCCTATCAGAAAAATTATTTTTTTGTGCATTCATTATGATTGAAATGTTATTGAAATTTCTTCAAATTTAATACATTTACCTTGGAAATCTACAGATAGATTTTGTTGCCCATCAAAAGCTACAATAAGTTAAAGCAAAGATTAGTCATCACCAATCTAAGACGCAATATTTGCACAGGTGAATGTATGAGTTACGTTATAATGATTGATTGATTGACTGCACATTTTTGACCCTTTCAAAGAAGCATACGATACATGTTGGAGTATTGCAGAATTCAGCGGTTGCAAAATTTGTATGAAATAAATATCTCTTAATTATGAAACTTCTTCTGCAGATTGTGAGTAATTAATCGAGGATTCTGTTTTCAATAATTATTACCGGGTGCGAAGTATGAGAACCTAACCTTATCAATCAAATATTTTTTTTTTTTTTGCTCTCTTTGATTTAGTTGAAAAAGCTTAAAACCTCTGGTCACTTTCGTATCAGAAATAAATTATTTTCACGCACATTCTTTAAGACTGAAATGTCATTGATTGATTTCTGGAAATTAAATACATTTACATTTGACACCTACAGATAGATTTTGATGGAAAAATCTACAATAATTTAAAGCAAAGATTATTCATCACCAATCTAAAACGCAATATTTACACAGGTGGATGTATGAGTTACGTTATAATGGTTGATTGATTGACTGCACATTTTTGACCCTTTCAAAGAAGCATACATTTTACAATTTTCAGCGTTTATAAAATTTATATGAAATAAATAAATTTCTCCTAATTATGAAACTCGTCCTGCTGGTTGCGGGTAGTTAATCGACGTTTTCTTTTCAATAATTTTTACAGAGTGTGAGAACCTTACTTCTGTAAAAGCCTTATCAATCAACTTTTTTTCTTTTTTTTTGGAATTAGTTGCAAAAACTTGAAAAGCGATCTTGTTAATTGCTATATTGTTTATGGAATGAAGTTAAGGACTTAAAAATCACTGTCGGTAATAAAATATAACCTTTTTGTTTTATACCAATGTTTTAAACAATCAAATTGCAAATCGATTGCCTTTCGAAACATCAAGTCTTTTAAAATTGAATTAATACCAAGTAATTTTCAATTGAATACGCAGTTTTTGTTCATTTATCAATAGAAATATTCACAGAACTTCATGTCTTAAATCTAACGTTCGCTCTGAATGCTGGTAAATAAAATAGAATTTTTTTCTGAAATAGTTGTAGGACAGAACATTACCAAACTGATGACGAAGTAAAATGAAAGCTCTCATTACTTTATCATTGAAACTAAAATATTAAGTATCAACAATACAACATGATGATAAACTAACTAAATGTAAACTTTGAAAAGTTATACAAATTGATGAAATGAAATTTTTGCGTATATGCAGATGAATGATGTTTCAAAATTGAACACCAAATATTTTGTGTACGAGTATGCCGATAACGATAGTTTCGTAATTGATTATCTTGATACGACATTTTATTATTGTAAAACATTTTTCAGTTCGACAAGAAGAGTACACGTATAAAATTTCAAAAATGTATAAAAGAATATAAAGGAGTACCGAAAATTTTATCGTGAAATAGATATCCATTACAAAGTTCATGTTTAGGACTTACATTTTTTTTGATACTAACTAAAGACAAAAAAGTTAATTTATCAATAAACAAGGAAAAAAAAGTTAATTTATCAATAAACAAAGAAAAATGTGTAAAGAAATTTTGAAAAATCTACAATAAAATTAAAAAAAAGCCTCAATATACATATGTCGAAAAAATTACTTTTCTCTAAAAGTTTAACATGAACGATGCAATATTAGTCACATTTTTTATAAAAGAAAACCACTTTCCATTTAATGGTATTGAAATATTTGCAGTGAAAGGTAAATAAACACATTGAAAATTCATCAACAAATAATCCACCTGATTAATAATAATTCAATTATTATTTGAGCTAAATTTTTATTACTAATAATCAGATAAATAAAGCAGAATTGTAAGAAGAAATTTTAAAAAATGTGCAATAGAAAACAAAATAATAACAAAACGGCAATAATGAGTTCATTATGCATTGAAAAATGATTCTTTCGAAACATGTCGTGCAAAGAACCTAATTTGAATAAAAATTTATGATTAGTCAAAGCAAATTATACTATTGAATTCTGGGAAAATTTATGAATACAAAATTTTTTTGAAAAATGTGCCTGCCTGGAGAACTTCAAGTAATGGAACTCATTTTAATCAAATTTTATTATTAAATAAAAAAAAAAAAAAAAACGAAGACAAATATGAGGACAAAGTTTGAAAAATATTTAATAGAAAATAAAAAAAATTTAATTTTACACAGAAAAATATACTTCGATCAATAAATTTCATATAAATGATTCAATTTTATTCAAATTTTGATTTAAGATGAAGAAAATTTTATTTAACAAATTTTGAAATATTTTCAAAATAAATGTAAAAAATAAAAAAGCACTAAATTTCGTACCACCATCATTCGTGTGGCCGAAATAATTCAAATCAGTTTTCAACATTAAATGTAAATATTTTAATTCCTGCTGGTAAAACAACAAACAAAGAAAAGTGGCAACAACTTTTATTAAACAGATAACAATTTAAGAACAATTTTGGAAAAATGTGCAGTGTAAAAGGAGATCGCTTGATTTTGTTAAATTAACTTGCCTCGAAAATTTAATTTTGTTTTATAAATGCCAACCAAATTTGATTACAAAAAAAGAGAAATAACATATTTTTTAATTAAAGAAAACACATGTAGATAAATTATGCAAAATGTACAGTATAATTAAGAAAGCACTTCATTTCACAGCGAAAAATTGAAGTTCCCAACTTTCTGTGATCGAATTAGTTTTAGTCAAATTTTGTTGTTAAACAAAAATAAATAAAACAATTGACTAAATAGTGAATAATTGGTAAGGCCTAATAAACTTCATGTGATTCTGATTTTAATCATATTTTGTTATTAAAAAGAGAAGTAGTATAAAACATACAATTAAGCAATAAATGTAAGGTTAAATTAAGAAAAAATTTACTACATATTAAATATTAATTAAATTAAGAAATGTTTTGTAAGGAAAACTGATATTCCAAAAAAATCTAAGAATCAATTAATTTGAATCAAATCTAAGAATCAATTGATTTCAATCAATTTTTGTTTCATTAATCATAGTATAATGTATGAATAAATAAATTTATTTTATTGTGATTAAACGATCTTTTGATGAATATCTATTATTTGTTAAGTTGGTCAATCTAATAATATAAATATGAATAAAATATAAAAAAAAAAATATTTACAACAAAAAATATCGGAACATTTCATTGTTTAATGAACATTTTTCAGTTCCATAGTTTTCGTGTGAATAAACCAGCTTTTACCCGAGGAAATGTAATTGAAATTGTATTGAATTTCATTTCTCATAAAGGCTAAAGATTTCCATCAGGTGCATGTCTGTAACAAGTAATAAATGCCATTTACCATCAACGTTTACTGCTTATTGCCTAATATTTTGTCATACATTTAAGTTTTTATAGTATACTTTAATATTAAAAATTAATTTGAATCCAATTTAAATATTTAGAATAAATATAAACACTCACTGTTAGGCATGTTTTAAATCAACATATGGATTTATTGTCTTTCCACTTAAAAATCGATTTGTTTTTAATTATTTCCATCAACATTAATTTGCAAGTTATTCTCCACAATTTCATAAACAATGACACTAATTTTGTATGCTTTATATTATTTGTATTATATATGTAATTTAGTACGTAGTTTACAAAATTATGTTAGATGTTTATTGACAAAAGTTACAATAAATGTGATACAATTTAGGCGATCAGTGTTTCATTCAAAGAGGAGAGGGTGATTAAATAAAATAAATTGAGAAATTGGGCGAAATTCCGCCCTAAGCAAGCTAAAGGTAAGTGTGACAATTGTGTAAATGCAAGATAAACAATAATAACTGGGTGTATTTCAAGTTTATTTGCCTAAAATTAATACAAAAACTTCAATGAGGTGAACCGACTTATATATACCTTCGCCCAATGTCTTTTTGCATTGATGCAGAAGTGTGTAGAGTGTCAGAAGGGATGTGGTAAATCGCTAAGTTCCAACAAATAAATGCTCTGAGTTAATTCACGATACTAAATTTAGTACAAAAATTAAATATGTGAATTCAGGAGTATATGGATAGTTAATTTGTAAGGGGTGTACAAGAAACAGTCGATTTTTTAAACTATTATCGTGGTCCACTATTAAAAATTTGAGTTACTGAAGGCTGCGCATTAGGATTTACAGGGGGAAATTTGAATTTCACTACGTCGCACACTGTGGTAATTCACAAAATTTTGCTTGAAAAAAATTAAAAAACATGGCAACATTCCTTCTGATCGTTTAATGAGCGTCTCAGTACAATAGATAACTGTAATTTAGTTTTTGTTTGCTTGTTCTTAGCTCTAGTTAGGAAAAATTGAGCTTTAAAATCAGTTGTTGTCAACAGGTGCATTCAGATTTCAAATAGAGGAGAGTATTATTTGTATGACTTTGTTCTATGATTAACAAGTCTACGGTGATTTTATTGTCATAATTTTTTTTACCATTATTAAGCTTTGTTTCAAGAAAATATATTACAATTTTCATTTAAATATTTCCATTGTAAGTATTAAAATTTTTTTTTTTGTGAGAGGTTCAGAAAGTGCAAAAAATAAAATATTTCGTTTTTTCAAATAGAGTTAAAGCTATTTATTCCGGATAGTTCCGGTGTAAATCTATATTTTGGTTAGTCTTTCAAGTATTCGCTTTAAGGTAAATCAACAACATCTTGCACATTTTTGCGACTGCCATACATTTTTTTTTTACTTTTCCAGTATGACTCTTTCGAGAAAGGACATTTTCGAAGAATGGATAAAAACTTCCAAAATACATCGCAAAGACGCCTTATTAACATTAATAATCGTTAGATGCGGTCTTCATGATATACCAGAAGACGTGAAAAGAAATCTTAAGACAAACATAAATATTAATTGTTTTAAGCTAGCCGAAAAATGGATAAAAAGTGGAAGACATCGTGACATCAAAACAAGAAACAAGGATGCGAGGAGATTTAAAGAGTTTTTTACGAGAAAAACACCGAGAATAGACACAAATACAAATCTTTTCAATCGGCTATTAATTCCTTTTATCCTTTTATAGCAAGTTTGCGCCACACTCCCTTTGCAGTTCGAAGTTTGATAACAAAAGAAGTTCTTTCATTATTATCTGTTGATGCTTTCGAGGAAGAAGAATCTTTTAACGAAGCATATGAAATTGACTAAATGAAAATCTCTACGTGTATTTATGTGTTTTATCTGTATTATTAATGTAATAAAGCAAAAACAAGTGAATGAAACAATTACTATTAAATATTGATTAAAAATATTAAAATTATTTTTATACTAAAAATGACTACATCCGACTCTTTACATAGAAACTCACCTAATAATTTTATTATATGATTAATTAGTGGTATTCAACGTAAATACTAGTATATACATATACCTATATAGGTATAACTACAGATAATCTCAAAGCATGTATTTAAGAAACCAATCTTTTATCTTAAAAATATATTTTTCTTGAGAGTGTGAAGTTTTTTTTTCTAAAAAAAAGTAGGTTTTTTACATTCATTTATAAATTTGAACCCATTTTTTAATACATAAGTAAGAAGTGAACCCTACGCAATTTATTAATATTGTCCAGTTAGATTTGTGATCTACCACACTGTGCGTCAGTCAATTAGCATGGCAGATACGTGTACGTATGGTCATGGTACGACCGTATTTTTATTATCAGAACTACGTTTATTAAACTCATTATGTATGATAAATTTGTTTGGATTCATGCAGTCTATTTTCACATCCAAATACTGCCTTAGGAAACTCTTATGCGAAAATTGGCTGAATTTAGGGCAATCGAAAAGAAGATGTAAACCGGTAAATAGCTACAGATAACTGATAACATTGGCCAAACCGATTTGTTTGGGTGACACCAGAAGGGAAAATTACATAGGGTGATTTTTTAAGATTTAAGTTTTGTCAGGTTGGCAGCACTGGTGTCCAAACGTCATCTGTCAAAGTGAAAAGTGTACAGTATACTCTGCCATTTCATCATGGAATGACGAATGACCTGCCACAACGCCTAATTTTTGGTGAATGGACCTTACAAAAGCTCAATGAATATCCACTGTTTTTTCGAAAAATTGTGTTCAGCGATGAAACTCATTTCTTGCTGAACGGATACGAAAACAAGCACAACTGTCGCATCTGGAGTGATGAACAGCCACATGCCATACATGAATTACCGATGCATTCCAAAAAAAACGACAGTCTGGTGTGATTTATGGGCTGGTGGCATCATCGGTCCATTTTTCTGCAAAAACGACATTGGAAGAAACGTTACCAACGGCGAACGATATCGAGCCATGATACGCGATTTCGCCCCTATGTGGACCAACCGAATACTATTGAAGCCGTATAGGATAACATAACACGCGCTATTCGTGGAATACAAACCGAAATGCTCGAAAAAATGATGAAAAATTGCACCTACCGAATTAAAATTTTGAGACGGAGCCGCGGATAACATTTACATGAAATCATGTTTAAAAATTAAATGGCAAAGAACAATTTATCGATTCCAAATTTGAGTGTTTTATTCGATTTAACCCTCTGCAACTGACGTGCTCTAATTGTAACAATGTGACTGACATGGGGTCTGGCAGGCCTCATTTTTAAATCGATTTCCCATGTTGAAGTTTTTGACTGGGGCCTTCTTGGCAACAGTAAATAGTTTTCAATCTAGCATAGGTTAAAAATTTGAAATAAAAGACGTTTTTTTGAAGGTATGGTTTATTTCATTTAGTTCTATAATAACAAAAACAAAAAATACTCTTCTCTTAAACACAAAAAAAAAAAAAAAAAAAAAAACAATTATTCTTACAAATATCGAGGAACTTCTTTTTTTACCTTAAAAAACACTTATCAAATAAGTTTTGTTTTGATTTTCAGCTAAATCGTACGTTTAGATCAGTACATGTTCAATCTAAAAATTTCAGTTTTAAAAATTACATTTTTCTTGGCAGTTTTCGCAGAGTGGATTGCAACACTGCAAGCAAATAGGTTTTAAACAGGAACAGCAGTTGTAGTTTGTTTTTCTTTGTAATTTAGATGGACATATACGACACAGCTTTCTTCCACTGCCTGTCTCAGGCTGAATTTTTGGAGGTGGAGGAGGCAAATCTTCTCCCAGAACTCGACTGATGGTCATGCGCAATTCTCGTGGTAATCTTTCATTATATGCACGTGCTTTCATGAGATCCAGCACTATTTCACGAGTCATATTTAACAAAAATTGGCCTCTTCTCAATTTGGGGTCCATATTTTCACATGCTTGGTACGCAACGAAACAGTTGACACCTATCATATCCAGTATTCGATAAAAAATTGACATCGGCCAACGACGAGTTTTGCGACTGCAGGAATATATAATAATTTCTTCCGATAATTTCTTCTCTTCTTCATTTAGTCCTATTCCATTAGAATTTTTACCATAGTGTATATCTATAAGCATTGTAGGTGCAAAAAGTTCGTGCGTCACATAAGATCATGATCTTTAGCCCATATTTAGCAGGTTTTTGTGGCATGTATATTACAAATTTGCAACGACCTCTAAATGGAAAATAAATTTGATATAGGAGCTAGCGAATCCTCTTTTATACGTTCTTGCCTGGTCATAAGGTCATCAAACCTCAAACAGTTGACTAAACATGAAAATCTATACTTGGACATAACGCAGCGAAATATTTCACGGCCTGTGCCATCAGTAGCAAATACTGTGTTGAGATCGGAGTCGTTGCATTTAAACACCGACGAATAATATAAGAACTCTCATTTCATTCTCATTCTCAGGCTTTTTGTTCGTATTTACTATCAAGTTTGAAAGCATAGACTGATCAAAAAAATTTTGTCCAAAGACAAACATAACTTTCAAATTTTGTGAAAGTTACAATATTTGGTAGCCTTAGAATATTATGAGCTGGCACTCTAGAATATCTTGGACCTTCCTGATCAGACCATACATATGAATTCTCTTTGAACTTCCGCAAAGCTTTTACCTTCCTGTTGAAAACCCGCTTCTAGAGAAATTTCGTCGTCCTCAAATATAATTTGTTCTGCTTCAAAATCTGGATCATTTACATCGTCGTCGCTGCTGAAATCTTCGCCCTCTTCATCAAGTTCTTCGAGCCACTCAGTTATTTGCTGTTCGCTGCTTTTAAAAGTTCTAGCTGATGTTCTTTTATAGGATGTCATTTCCTCTGAGCTTACTGCCTGCAAAAATATAAGTGATAATAATAGCCATAATACAATTTTTCTGTTCTGAGGTTTGAGAGACTATATGTAATTTTACGATATTATTGATGTGAGGTCTGCAAAGCCATATTGAATTTCACAATAATACTGACGTGGTGGTCAGCTGGCTACTTACATTGATGCTGATGTGCGGGTATAATAGACCTTTTACTGCGCAGTTGAACACGTGCTTTGCCCACAATTGCTCTTTTCACACTGAGCGACGTAGAAGCAAGAATAGAAAAGTTAACGATAGCGTAGAGATCATAACTTTTACCATAACTTTTTACTTTTACAAAGTTACGCACGATTGTTCTCTTTGCGGGGTCTGTCAGACCACACGTCAGTTGCAGAGGGTTAAAAAACCACGATTAAAAAATCATCCTCTACTACGAATTATAGAACAAACTAATGGACAATAATTTAAATTCCTGCTGTCGACATGTAAAAATTTGCATTTCGTGAAAACGCAAATTTATAAACGCAAATATATAAACAAACAAATATGCTTCTGGCTCGTTATACTTTCTCCAGCGATATTCAATAGCTTCTACACCCTGTTCACAGTAAAAACTGTCAAATTCCTTAAAATAGCCATCAACCGTAGACTTCACCTCTTCATTGTTGGCATATCTTTTAACAGCGAGCCATTTTTCAAGGTTGGAAGTAGAAAATAGTATAATAATAGAGAATAGAATAAGGTGCGTGATGAAGCAATACGAACTTTAAATTATTAATTTTTGGCCATCGCAAAAGTATTGTTTTGCTATGCACCATCTCCGGTAAGCTCCTCTCTGCCTATTTACTATACATTCTTTCCGGTAATAAAGATATTAAAGGTAAAGAATGACAACTATTAATATTATGATCGCCTTTTGCTATTAAAGCCCCATTGTTGGATGCAATTAATATTTAAATTAAGCAGCCATTTTTTCTTGCTGTTTCTTTGAATTCAAAAGAACGATATTTCTTTGGTGTATGTAAAGCGAAGTTTTGTTAAACAATGGGAAAAATTAAATAACAGTCAGCTTTTAATATATATGCAAATATATTCCGTCTATATATTTAAATTTCTTCTTTACTGAGAAAGCTCTCTGAGACTTAACCTTTCTCTTAACTATTGTAATGGAAATAATTATTTCACCCCATCTGAGCCCAGTAATCTCATTCAGCAATAAAATGTTCTATTATATCATTTCATTCTACTTTAACTATTTATTGTAGGGCTTGAGGTGCGGATGTTGAATTTTGTTACGATGTTTGGTGTATAATTTGTATACCTTCACCTCAAGAAATGAACGTGTATATCATTCTACGAGTATACGGCAAAAATTGAAGCCGTATAGTTAAAGTACTAATTAACCAAATGGGTTTCGTTACTGACTGCTGCCTTAGGACGAGCATAGACCGGAAGTTGCTGTCGGCTATACTACATGCGTATTGCAAGGGATTCATTGAAGGTTCCCTCGCCATCAAAGAGTATACACTGGCAGCCTTTCTAGATATAAAGGGTGTCCCAACAAGAACGCAAGAATTAAATTTTAAATAAAACACAGATATTTAAAAAAAATTCTTGAAAATTTATTATATCGTAAAGTAGACAGAATGAGGTTATGTATAGAACAACACATCGGGCAGATGGCCGCCGCGGCTTTGCTGGCACATACGTCGTCGTCGGCTTATTCGCGTAAACCATCGACTTCAAAAAACCCCAAAGAAAACAGTCTAATGGTGTTAAATCGCACGATCTAGGCGACCAATTCTGGTCTCCAAAACGCGAAATAACACGACTGAGAAATGACTGATGCAGCAATTTAATTGTTTCTCTGTCAATATGACATGTGGCGTCGTTTTGTTGTTGATATGCTCTCTACATTCATTTCTTCAATTCCAGGCACGAAAAAACTGGTTATCATTTCACGATACCAAACACCATTGACTGTTTGCGCTTGACATGCCTCATTTTTATAAAAAAAGGTGAAATGATTTCTCCAGCCCAAAATCCACACCACACAGTGACACGTTGAGGGTGCATTTGCTTCTCGTGAATCATTCGAGGATTTTCCTCACCCCAAATGCGACAATTCTTCCTATTGACGAAGCCATCAAGATGGAAATGGGCCTCGTCACTGAAGATGATTTTATCGGCAAAATCAGCATTTTCATGTTGTCTCTTCAATATCCAATTAACGAACTCCTTTCGCTGTCCATGGTCAGCTGGCTTCAGTTCCTGAGTCAATTGAACTTTGTATGCATGAAGATGCAAATCTTTCGTCAAAATTCGCTGCATAGTAGATTTGGAGACACCAATTTGCTAAGCTCGGTGTCCAATTGAGGTGGATGGACATCATCACGTATAGCTGCGACATTTTCGGTCGATCGACCTGGTCAAAGGCGCGTTATTGTCTTTACATCACTAGCAGACCCAGTTTTGGCAAATTTATCCATTAATCTCTTTACAGTTGACTCTTTTGGAGTATTATTGTGACCCTAAATTGATTGCAATTTGCGAACTGTAGCCGTAGTTTCACCATTTCTGGTAATACAATTTCACAATGAGAATGCGTTGTTCATTCGTGTAGCCCTCCATTTTTACTAACCTCGTACCTTCTACTAGCAAACAATAACAATTGTTCAAATGTCAAACAATGACACTTCGAATGGCGCCAAATTTAAATCTTGCGTTCTTGTTGGAACACCCTTTAGAAGAGAGGTTTAAAAACGTTCTCTCTGATACGACGATAGTCGCAGCACTATCAAACCTAGGAGATGACATCAGCATTAGGAGGCTAGTGTACGATCTTCTTACGAAGAGATGTATCAAGGCTAAATTAGGGTCGTCTGACCTGAACAGACTAAAAAATTGTACTAAAAGTTCGTTTGCGTTAGTACAAAATTGTAAGGCATGTCAGAATTGAAGTGGTAAATACCAACGTTTTTATCCAAAAATAATATCGATTAAAGCACAATAAAAGAAAATAAAATTGAATTTTCTGAAGACCACCGCTTAGAAACTGCAAAGGAGTAAATCGGCGTATTTGTATGTGCGGTACCGCACGGGACATAATAAGGCCGTCAATTTTCCTTTAGAGAACTAAGATTCCTGGATAATGGATGCTCTAAAAATTAATACTGAATTTAGTGCCATTAAATTAAAGATATGAATCCAGCATTAAATATGCAATTTGTGTGAAAATTACAAGAGATGACGTATAGTTGTTATATGGACTATTTTTATTTTTCCAAATATTCCCGTGCATTATAATGTAGTGCAAATAACAAAAATGTGAGTAACTAGAACCTACGAATTACGAATTACAGTAGAACAATTAAATTTCGATAAATCTGTCAATTTGAAGAGGGTGATGTCAGAATTAAACAGGTATAATTTAGCTCGCATCAGAAATTTATTAAATTTGATTCCGCGAGTGCAAGTGGAATGAAATGCAAAACCTGCCATTGACCGAATTCTCCAGTTTTAGTGACCTGTGTATAATTTCTAAACGCATAACTTCAGGAAGTTACAATTTAGTTTTTTTCCATGGCGGTTTTGCGTTTGAAATTGAGAGCATTTTTTTATAATAATCTGTCGCTCTAACACGGCCCTTCTGGCCTCTACTCAACTTTTGCACCAACTTGAAAAGATCTTTTACGTAGTCAACGAAATAGTTCCAAGCCTTCGATCTTCTGCGCTTCTCCTCCTAGTCGTCACACCAAGCTTCGACAGCATTTCAAACGTTTGGTCCTTCCAAAGGAGTTTCGGTCGCCGTCTTCTGCGCCGTCCATCGAGTACATTGTCGAAAACTTTCCGTGCCGGAGCATTTGGGTCCACCCGCACAACATGACCCAGCCAACGCAATCCCTGTGTATTGTTGCGTTTGACCACGTCGATTTCATACAGCTCAATGTTCATGAGACGCTAATACTCTCCGTTAACGATGATGGGTTCATATATTTACCGGAGTATGTATATTCCTCTCGAAAACTACCAGTACTGATTCACCCGCTTGCGTCAGTACCAACGATTCTGCGCCTTATAACAAGACAAGTAAAACCGCTCGATTTTTGTTTGTCAAGAGAGGGTTTTATCATTGAATCGCTTGATTAGCCCATAGTAACATCTGTTAGCAAACAATATTCACCTCTTTATCTCCATGCTGACATCTTTCATTTTGTTTATAGCGGAACCGAGATACATGAATTCATCTACCACTTAAAAATTGTAGTCGTCAACATTCACACAACGTCCCAAACGGGTAGATCCTTTGTTCGTTGAAACCAATAACTTTGTTTTGTCGTCGTTTATCACCATACCCATTTTCGCTGCTTCCTTTACGATGCTTGAGAAGGCTGCAGTAACATCTCGCAGTTTTCGCCCTAACATATGGCTTTTATTAAAGATGGTACGAGTCGTGTTAATTGCAGCTTTCCTCTTAATCATCTCCAACAGTATGTTGAAGAGATTGTCGCCCTGCCTAAATCCTCGTTTGGAGTAAAAAGGCTCGCTCAGATTTTTTCCTATCCTCACTGAAGCGAGCGTCATCTTACAAAGACGTGTAAGCTTCGTAGGAATTCCAAGCTCGGATATGGCCTCATACAGTTTTTGCCTTATCGGACTATCGAAGGCAGCTTTATAATCGACGAAAAGATAGTACGTGTCGACTTGTATTTCTTGGGCCTTCCCCAGAATTTGTGAATATCTGGTCAGTTGTTGATTTACCAGATCTAAAGCAACACTGATACAGTCCAATCAGGTCAGTTAGAAATGCCTTTAGTCTTTCACATGTCACACTCGACAGAACCTTATAGGCAATGGGTAAAAGACTGATTCCGCGATAGTTTTTACAAACACTTGGATTGCATTTTTTAAACACAAGACACAAATTCCACTCATCGGGTATGTTTTCCTCAAACCAAGTCGTATTTAGGACCTGATGCAGGCTGTTTATCAGCTCATCGCCACCAGTTTTAAACAGTTCTGTTGGCAGGCCATCAACACCCGCGGCTTTGTTGTTCTTAAGCCGCAATACTGCTGTTCTCATCTCTGTTTTGGTCGGAGCTGTGCATCGTCGATAATTGGGGTGGATTTACTCACTCCTGCTACCATCCGCAACTAAGAATGTTCTCCAGCACATTCTGCGTATCTGTAACCAGATTTCCCTCGCTATCCTAACAGGAGGAGAGCCCTATTCCATGCCCTGTACCTCTTATCTTTTAATAAAATTTTCAATTCACCTGACCAAAATTTCTGCACTGGTTTTTATATATACGAGGGCGATCATCAAACTAACCGTATAAACGTATAAATGATACCAGTAGTTTGAAAAAAAAGCATCTCAGTGAATTTTCGAACATGGAGAAAATTTGTCACCGTTATGTAATTCAATATTTGCATTTGGAACCTCTCAGTCCAACCAGTATTAAACCCGAGCTAGATTCCACTCTGGGGAGTCTGCTCTTTCGTTTACGACTGTAAAATAATGGGTACCAGAGTTTAAACGAGGCCGTCCGAGCTGCCAAGACAAATACCGTAATGGCCGACCAATTGAGTTGTCCACGCCAGACACGCTTAAGAAAATCCACAAAATAATATTGGATGATCGTCGAGTGAAGGTGCGTGAGCTAGTCGAAATGACAGGCATTTCAGAAAGTTGTATACATCGAACACTGACCGAAGATTTGAAGATGAGAAAGCTGTGAGCAGGATGGGTACCGCGCTTGCTTTTAATAGACTAAAAACAGCGTCGTGATGTTTCGCCGCAATAAAGTCGAATATTGGCATCGATTTATAACCATGAACGGAACATGAGTTTACCACTTCACATCTGAAGCAAAGAAAAGTTAAAGCAGTGGACTGGAATGGGAGAATCGTGTCCAAAGAAGGTGAAGATGATTTCATCTGCTGGTGTCTGTTTTTGGGATGTGCATAGGATTATTTTTATTGATTATCTTCAGAAAGGAAAAATCATCAACGGCGAATATTGTGCCAGCGTTTAGGTGATGAAATTATAAAAAAGGTCGCATTTGACGAGAAAGAAAGTGTTGTTTCACCAAGAGAACGCAATTAATAAATTAAAGTTCGAATTGCTTCATCACGCATCTTGTTCACCAAATTTAGCTCCCTCAAACTATTTTCTATTTCTAAACTTGAAAAAAGGCTCAGTAGTAAAAGATTTGCCAACTATGAAGAGATGAAGTTTGCTGTTAATGGCTATTTTAAGGAGTTTAACAGTTCTTACTATAAACAGAGTATAGAAGCTAATAAATACTGCTGGAAAAAGTGTATTGAAATAAAAGAAGATTATGTTGAAAAATAAAGATAATGTTTCCCAACTTTTTTGTGTCTTCTTTGTTACGTCGTACAGTAAAGGGTCGTTATGTTAGGCCAGTTCATGTGACTGAAATTTCTATACTGATTTTTCCTGTCTTTAACACAATTTGATAACATCGGTCAACTAAATTCTGTCAATAAAAAAAATATGTGGAAAATTATCAACTGAACTCAGCTTCTATCAGTTTCCAATTCAAATGCAAAATTATTGCGGTCCAGGTGTCTCACAACCAAACAAAGAAGTATTCCCAGTCTTTGTTCTTTAAATTCCTCATGAAATGACAATGTCACAACAGTGAATTTACATCTAATCTGCAATTCAACATAAATTCCTCAACATTAATGTGTCAAACAGGGTAGTAAATTATGCGAATGAAAATGTGTTCAGGCCACAAAAGTGGGGGCGGGGTTTACAAACGCTCTTTGTTATCTTAAACCTTCCAACAGTAGTCGCTTAACTTCAATGTAGTTATTAGCCAGATGACTTAGTGGGGACAAAGACAGATACGTCGCATGATTGTGGCTTTCGATAAGAAAATGTAAATGAAATGGTTGTCATAGCGCGTATCCCTACAATTTAATGTTAGCTTTGTCGCGAAATTTTACACAGCACCAACGCAGTATTCTAAAAATATTAGGGAATGTGGTTAAGTGGTCGTAAATGTGGTGTAAAATGTTTCAGTATTATTGAAGGATACATACTATAAAAGAAACAATTTCAGAAGGTTTATGAGTACTAAAAGGAAAAAAACTGAAACAACCATGCTACAATTCTGCACAAACGATTGTAAAGTTTTATCCAAAACACCATTTTGGTTTTTTGATTCACTGCTATTTTTTAACATAACTTTTTTAGAAGCCGTCCGTATAATATGATAAGTACAACCCCTTTGAAGTTAGTTAAACAGCTTGTTTGTGGTTATAAATGTATTCCATCATCTTGCTGACTTGGAAATGGAAAGTATTTTCATGCATAAAACTACATCTGACCTCTGTGATGGATGTGGAAGAAATTCATGGACCGTTATTGAAATTTTGCCTTCGGTACGGTATGGATTGGTGGGGTCACATTCATATTGGGACGTTGTTTAAAATGTTGTCGTAACGATCAGCACGAAAAAACGGAAGGTTATCCATATTAAGTTCATCGCATGCTTAGTGCACTTTGCCTATACTTTTTCTGATGTACTAGCCGCAATACAGCACCCCGAACGAGATGCATAATATGTGGATGTTCGACTTTGTTTGAATTCATTCAGGCATTTATGTGCAGATGGCGATGTGCAATGAGCATGACTTAACTCGGGTTTATACTTTTTCCGCTATTCCAAATTCCATTGCCTTTGTTATACTTATACCCGAATGTAATAAAGCGGGAAGGAAGCATTTGAATTACCAAGTATCACTTGGCAAAATATGTTTCATAATTTTCTAAGCCCTATGCCCGTATATCGGCCTGTGTAATATCTCCATCTATATGGCTGGCTGATAGAAACGATAATCGTAGTAAAACTGTGAAACTATTTAACATTTTGCACAGACTGATATTCTAATAGTATCACATATTCATTACGTGCGCAACGCTGATTTTTTTACAAAAACGCAACTTTATTATGAAAACATGTTTACAAATGAGTCATTGAAAGTATTGTTCATCGCTAAAGCTCGAATTCTTTCACGGTAAAAGTGTTCATCTTTCGCGCTATCCTTGAATGTAGCCATTACTTGATGTCATCATATGAATGAAACTGCTGGTCAGCCAGACCGTTTGCCATCGAAAGGAACAAGTGATAATCGGACGGCGCAATATCTGGAGAATATGACGGATGTGGTAAAACTTTCCATTTCAACGTTTCGAGGTAGATTTTAACGGGCTTGGCCATGTGAGACCGAGCGTTGTCATGCTAAAGAATCACTTTTTCATGCCTTTCCGCGTATTGTGGGCGCTGAATATTCGACCGAGGCGACGGTGTAGAACTATGACCGGGCAGCCCCATGACCTTATTTTCTTTGCATTGCTGTAATGAATCCATTTTTCATCAGCCCTTATAATATGATGAAGAAAATCCTTCCTTTTTTTGTCACTGAAGCAGTTGTTCCTAACATCCCTTGACTTTAACTCATAAGGAACCCAAGTTCCTTGCTTTTGAATCATTCCCAACGCATGCAATCGCTTGAAAATGGCTTATCAGGTAACGCCTAATACCAAAGCAAGCTCTACCTACGTTTGACACAGATTTCTATCAAGCAATGCCGTCAATTCAGAGTCTTCAAAGGCTGTCTTCACGCGAACGGTTATCAACATCAAAATCACCGTCTGTAAAGTGACGGAACCAATCTCGACACGTTGTTTCACTTAAAGCAGCATCTTCGTAAACTTTTTGAAGCTCTCGATAATCTTCAGCCGCCGTTTTCTTTGATTGAAAGAAGAAAATCAATACTTCCGGCATATGACGATTATTTGTGCACAAAATCATACATATTCACACAACCAAAAGAATATGACATTAAAAGAAAATCACTATTGTGTCGAGGCGGTATGTTTTCCATTTGTGTAAGCTGGGCTCATGGCGTTTAGGTTATGGCAGGATCAACTAGCACTTACAGCTGGCGCCATCTATTGGCAAACAGCAGGAACTTAGTTGCACACCTAATAATTAAATTCTACTAGCTGACCCGGCAAACGTTGTTTTGCCTTCAAAATGAATTGAAAATATCTCATCTCCAACGCCATCTATCATTTCAAATAAAACCTTTCAAACCTTCCGGAGCCAAATCGGTCCAACTGTTCTCGAGCTTTAGCGAGACTAACGCACAGCAATTGATTTTTATATATATAGATTTTGTCCCCTGTAAGGGCTGCCGAAACCTATATTCTTGTTTAATGATTAGTATTTTATAATGATTGGCTGAATTTTACAATTCCAATTTCCAATTCCTTATGCTCCTGTCTGTTACCTATCCATCAAGTTACCACATATTCCTATTCCTATATATTTCTATTTATTCAGGGGCAATAAATTCAACTAAACTAAGTGTTCTTACAACTAAACACAAACAAATAAACTAAAAATTCTATAAAGAGTAAACCAATACTTTTGTGTTTCCCATTTAAGCTTTAACTTAAACTGGGCTAAAATTTAATATCAATTATTTCATATAATTTGCTTTGTAAACAAATTAAAGAAAAGTTCCTGTTAAATTTCGGCAAAGAAACGCAGGATGAACATATTTTTAAGACAGTTCAACTGACGGAAACTTCCATACCGTTCTGAGTATTTTGAAGGCCGCTTTAATATACCATCAATAAATAGGTTATACGGATCAAATAGCATTGTCTAAACTTTGGTATCGAAAAATAAGAACCAACACAACTGTGTTTATTTACATGAACCTTGCCGTGAGGCCTTACTCATGGTGTGCCATCACACATGGGACTGTTTTCTATAATTCTTTTCTTGGTTATAATTCTTTTCTTCTTGCGGCAGCCAGTGCCCCTCTGGGGTACCCTAACTAATCCGGAAAGGATTAGTCGAACTACCTTTGAGATAAGAAGTAGGCCCCCTTGGAAAAATTTCCTCAAGGCCCGCTTCCTCTCTCGGCCAAAGTACTTTTGCAGTCACTTGGTATGAAGTAAGCTACATCCCGTTTAGGAGTGAGGTAATCTAAGAACGCCTCGATAGGCATGAACAGTGTTTTCCAAGCTTCTGCCTTCCTTCAGCAACGCAACCTGAAGCAACGCAAAAGCACTGAAAACACATGTTCGGGCAACCACAGCCAACACGATGTTCCCACAAGGGGTCCAACGCCATCGACCAGGCAAGAACAATGTTCTCTGGTCACCCATGCTACTAGAAGAGAAGAACTCTCAGGCCTGGGTTTCGCAAACAAGCTACTCCAGTTTTGCTTTATCATACCTCGCATGGAACTGCTAATCCATTATCTACGGCATAGATTTTCAATGTCCGAGGAGAAATATCAACACAGCAAATTCATGCCTTGCCTATCTAATCTATTAACCATACCTCTCCACGAAGGAACTCCTTAGTCGTACGACTATTAAAACGGAAAAGATAAATCTTCTGATTTCTCTTGACGGCTTCTTTATGACCGCTCCTGTTGTCAGGGTGTGTGATTATCTTATTAAACTATGATATCTCCCCTTTACTTGGTTTTCGAAAAACGAATTCCAAGGTCAGTTTGATGCCATATTATAGGTGGACCCCTAGACATAATCCACCTGTTCCTAGGGCGCCTGGCACAAGGCCACACTACTTGGCTACTGTTTTTGTACGCATGCATCATTCTTTGCCTGCTTAACTTACAGGATCGTGAAGAGAGGCTTTGCGTTTCAGGGGTAAACGGTACAAAGCATCCTAGGAAACACCCGTTTACCCACAAGAACCAATACAGTAATTTCTGTATCAGATGAAGTAACTTACATACATACATCTTCACCTTCTATCTTTTTATATTTGTACAAAAGTACTAGGAGCGCTAGAAAAGGCGTAGTAAATTGATAGGTTCTTATCAAAAAATGTAACGAATCAAAGTACAATAAAGGGGGAAAAATTAACTTTCTCTACTTAATAACTATAGTGGGGCCATTAATTTTTTTTCTAAATCGATCAATTTGTAACTTGTAAGGGCGTGGCAAAAAAGTCAATATTCATGCGCAAATTAAATTTACTAAATACCTCATGTCTGCTAAATCATGCTGAATTTAGTGCTATAAAATGAAACATATAAATTTTGGCACAATGGGCTAAATTACGCAATCGGAATGAGTGTACAGAAAGGTTGATTTTTTACATTTTACTAAGCATTACAATGGAAGGCAATTGACGCAAATGATAGTTTTTGCAGCTAATTTTTTACAGGAGTTACCACAGTGGAAGTGGTGACGTCGCCCATGTCCATTATCCGTAATACTTTTACTAAGAGCTTGATGCGTACTAATTTTTATATTAAATTCAATGTAACTGCATGAGTGATATGTAGCTAAAAATGTAAGGGTTAAATCGATCATTTTGATGGGGGAAACAGGAGTGGTTATTTGGCTGACTATTCTCAGGTTTCACCAAGCATTATACATTAATACAACGGACAAAAATCTACGTTGTTGCAACGTAGTAATTAAAAATTAAAGAGAAATAGAATAGAATTTAAAAGTAGAGTGACAATGAAGTTCATTTTTAATTTTAGGTACAGCTTTTTAGAACGTTTAGCATGCGGTAAATTTTACTTAATTTAGTGCCTAAAGGGCATCGGTACTTACATCATTTTGCTCGGATTTTGTTGAGTATTAGAAGTTACAGCTGGCTACTAATTACAAATTGCAGAGTTAAAAGGCGGTCCCACAACAAGCCGACTTAAAAAATGAGACACAAAAATTGGGAAAATTTTTCTTTATTTTTCAACATAATCTGCTTCTAACTCGATACACTTTTTCCAACGATATTCAATAGCTTCTATACGCTGCTTATAGCAGGAACTGTCAAACTCTCTAATAAATAGCCATAAACTCTTCATTGTCGGCAAATCCTTTACCACAGAGCCATTTTTCAAGGCTCGGTGGTAAAGGAGCAGAAGGAGCAAAATCTGGCGAAAAAGGACCATTGTCTTGATGACACAACCCTTCCTTTTCTCTCAAATGCGACCTTTTTCCATAATTGCATCACCTACACGATGCAATAAATTAGCATAACATTCACCGTTGATTGTTTTTCCCCCCTGAAGATAATCAATAAAAATAATCTCATGCGCATCCCAGAAAACAGATGTCATAACCTTGTCTGCAGATGGAACCGCCTTCGTCTTATTTGGACACGATTGTCCCACCCCAGTCCATCGCTTTGACTGCTGCTTTGTCTCAGGTTTAAAGTGGTGGACCCATGTCTCACCTATGAGTTTAAATTAATGCAAAAATTCGGCTTTATTGGGGTGAAACATCGCCAAACCCTATGCTGAAACTTTTTCACGACATTATTTTTGCTCTATTTAAAGCAAGCGCGGCATCCATCTTGGCCACAACTTTCTTACTTTAAACACTTTTTGAAATGCCTATCATTTCAGCTAGCTGACGCACCTTCAGCAGACTATCATCCAATACCATTTTGTGGATTTTCTTTACTGTGAATGGCATCTGGTGTGGACACCTGAACTGGTCGACCACTACGGTGTGCGTCTTGACGGCTCGTACGGCCTCGTTTAAACTTTGCTACCCAATATTTTACAGTCGTGAACGAAGACGCAGACTCCCCTAGAGTAGAATCTAGCTCGGCTTTATTATTGGTTGGACTGAGACCTTTCTAAAGGAAAGTTTTGAATTACATAACGGCTTACATAAATATACAATGTGGCGTCTTAAAAATTAAAATGTATGTTTTATAAGGTTGCCACTTTTCACCTAAATAATTTTTTCTAAATTCCTGCCACCATCTATACATCTAGTTTTGGGACCGCCCTCGTAAATCGGCCGAACCGAAAAGAGCATGGCAATGATGCTTATTTCACTGTACTTATATACTAAATTTGACTGAATTTAGTGCAACGAAATAAAAAATGGAAACCTTGGAATGTATGGTTTAAACCGGTCATTTGTGTGGGAGATGGCAGAAAGAATGCGGTTAATCGATCAATTATTTAAAATTTTGCCAAGTTGTACAGTGGGTATAAAAAGACGTTACTGCAGTCAGTGTATTAGGAGTACAGAAAAAAATTGCGTCTCATTGAATCGGTCTATTCATGTGAGAGTTTTCAGAAGTAATAATTTGGACCGTTTTCATGCTCAAGCGTTACTGACTGAAATTAGTGCTTCGGAGTAAAAAAATATCAAGTTAACAGCATTAAATCGATCACTTGTATAGATGGTAGCACAAGGAAAGTGATTGATCTGTCGATTTCATCAAATTTGGTCAATCTCTAGAAAATAGCATAGCGAAAAAAGTTACTTCGTTTCCATAATTTATGCATTAGAAATTGCAAGAAAACAAAATGTAATTTCAGGAAATCAGTCCAATGGCAGGGTTAATAGTAGGGTAGGTTATATGTCATGACACTTATTGCATGTATGGGGCGGCGAATAAGTAACGCTAAGATTTGATAAGTGAATACAGTTTTTGTTGAAGTCTTTTTTTTTGCCTCTTTACAGAGTTAACTAAATAACACTTGGGAAATTTATGATGGAAAGGTTCAGCACAGAACAAAGAAGCAAAGTTGTTCAATTTTACTTTAAAAGTCAGCATTCGATTATTCAGATCATATTGAAATTTCTTTCATGTTCGAAATGCTCCTAGCGCTCCAACAATTTACCGATTGGTTTAGCATTTTAGACAACAAGAGGCTGCTGTGATCTTCCGCGTGCTGGAAGGCCTCGTGCAGTTTGAAATGAAGTGACCATTGCTCGAGTGCAAGCAAGTGTTGAGAAAAACCTCGAAACTTCCACTAGGCGACGTTCTTAGCAGTTAGAGATGTCTAGACGGTCTTTGCAAAGAATTTTACAGATGTTACATCTTTTCTTACATAAAATGCAATTGGATCACGAGTTAAAACCAAATTATGCACAAGAACGCATTCAATATAGTCGCCGTTAACGTTACTTATGCGCCATCCTTTACAAGACAGTCAACTAAGCGGATAAATGAACTCTAATCACGGCATCATTTGGTTTGCCTGTAATTTCAATTCCTTCTGGTATAGATTTTAAACTAGGAACTGTTCACTTGCTATGGCGTGTGTGATGGTTGTTATCTAATATTGCAACATCATCGCTGTGCCTGCAGTTCGCTTACAAATATGAATCACTGATCCAAAACGCACTTGTACTGTAAAGTCATTTAATTATGGTGATATAATTGGCTGATTAATTAAATTCACATTTAATGAATTTTTAAAAGATTTAAATAATTTAAATTTGGTAAATGGCCTGTGTTAATTGTAATGACATCCGTGACATATTGTCGGCCAATTAAAACAAAAACAAAAGTGTTAACATGTAAGTTTTACATACAAGCAAATAAATATTGATTGTTTTTTTTATACATTTTGCATACCTAAATTAGGGTGGATTTTAGGGTGATCAGTCATTGTGAACTTTCAAAAAGCGTAACTCAACAGCCGAACATCTTCCCTAACTTAATTTTTAACAACGAATCTAAAGAGGAGGGATTGATCAGTGAATGCAGCTCTTTATATATACATATATATATATATATTTTTTTTTCAAACTGCCTTTAAATGTTTCTATCCACAATAAAATCAAGAGCCAGCCTCAAGCTAAACGAAATTAAAAACTGTTAAATTACCAATGTTTAAAATGTTCTTATTTGGCATGTGTTGACATGCCAGTTGAGTTAAAAATTGAATTCAGGATTCCAATTATTTTTGCTGAAACAAAAATGTAGTACCATTAAATGTTGTTGCACAGACAATTAATTTTTGCAACACATTGCTCGTTATTGATTTTATTGTGGGATACACAAAATAAATATGTGATATCTTTGGTAAAATATGTAATTATTATATAAAAGAATATTTTTTACGTATCAGTGACTTGAAGTAAATATTATTGATGGAATTTTGAGTAAAAAAAATCATTATGAAATTAATGTGCTAGAAACACTTTAACCACACCAAAACATTGGTTATGATCCTATTTATCTATGTAATTCCAGAATAAAAATATTTATTTTTTTTAGTAAAAGTTATTTGTAACAATTATTTTTAATGTGTATTATAATATTATACACTATTTTTATTATTATTAGTATTTTTTATTATATATATATATATATATATATATACATATATATATATATATATATATATATATATAAATGGACCCGGCAAACATCGTTTTGCCTTCAAAGTTGTTGTTTCGGCACAATTCGTAGTTCAAGAAAGAAAATAAAAATATAAATTCGAATTCATTTAAATCAGTGATAAATTATTTTTATTGTAATGCTTTGTGGTAAACAACATTTGTTGTTTTTCCGTTTTCGGTGTAAATATACAAAAGCGATGGTTTGCCAACGCGCGAACAGGCTACATACAACTGTCCATGTGAGAAAACTGGAGACTTTAAATTCACTCCACAAATTCCTAAGGATTGGCCTTGCGCCTTATTAATGGTAACCGCAAACGCAAGGCGAACAGGAAACTGAAGTCGTTTAAATTCAAATGGTAGATCAGAGGAAATCATTGGGATGCGTGGAATGAATACATCTGCGCCGTTGAATTTTCCAGTTAAAATAGTAGCTTCAATTACATAAGCCATCAACGTTTTAATAGAAAGTCTTGTACCATTACACAAACGGGGTTGATTGATATTGCGAAGCATTATAATAGTTGCTCCAACTTTCAATTGAAGATTATGCGGAAGCTATCCAGGTAAGCCCAACGAATTCAAAAATTCTGTTGGATAATTCACAACATGTTCTTCATTGGTAACAGTATCGACAGACTTGTACGACACCAATTCGCCAGGAATCTTTGATTGTATAGCCATGTTTAATTCACTAACATCTTTGTTCTTTGCGGCTAAAATTGCTCTGTCACTCAACCATTCATGGCATGTATATTGTTGTGCAATGTTAGTGAAAACGCTTTCAATCAATTCCTCTTTTGACTGTACGAAACGGCAAAAATCATTTGGCAATGTTATCTATCCAGTGTCATCAACAGGAATTGCACCACTCCCAATTTTCAGCAACTGGTTAGAGAACTTCTCAGCATATGGATCATTCTGCAACCGAACACGAACGTTGGTAGTAAGTTTCAATGTTTTAACAAATTTCCATAAATATGAAGACTTTAAGCAAGCGTTAATTTGATCGGCTGCTGTTGATCTAGGAATGACTGGTAATGTTTGCCTAAAATCACCTGACAATAAAATCAACGCACCGCCAAACAACTCTGAATTACCTCGGAGATCTTTCATTGTTCTTTTCAAAGCTTCGACAGATTTCTTATTCGCCATAGTGCATTCATCCCAAATAATGATACCGCAACTTTTCAATAATTTTGCCGTTGCAGATGTTTTTGAAACGTGGCATGTCGGTGTTTCATTAACTTGGTAATTCAATGGCAATTTTAAAGCAGAATGTGCGGTCCGGCCACCATCTAACAAAGTGGCTGCAATGCCAGAAGACGCCAATGCCAATGCAATTTGATTCTGGGAACGTATCGTTGCCAACAACAATGAATTAAATAAGTTTTTCCGGTGCCTCCTGGTGCATCCAGAAAATAAAATCCACCGGCTTCACTATTGACAGCTTGCATAATAGTATCGTACGCCTTTTTTTGGTTCGCATTCAATGTGGAAAGTTTTGCGTGAACAATAGCATTTAATGCGTTGCGATCGTATTGTTGTTCACGTTGCAGTTCTAACACAAAAATGTCATGCATTGCACGATTAGGTGATGGCATTGACAATTGTGCTAATAGCTTATTAGCAATTGACAAACAGAAATCTTCAATGCAAATCAACGCTTCATTGTAAATTTCTGGCGTGAAATCCATTTCCGGATTACGATTTTCTTGACGCACTCGAAACAGTATATTTTCCGATAGGCAGTCTTGAAATTTTGTTCACAGTTCAGATGGATTCGATGGAAAACAGGTAGACAAAATAATTGCAAACAAAGCTCGAATTTGATAAGGATGAGCAACAACTGCTGCGTCTGCAAGTGCTCGTTTTCCAATAAATTGAGCTGCTGACACGCTTGTCGATATGTCGTACACAGAACTCCATTGACTGTCCTTAAGTGTCGAAATGATGTTGGACCACGTACGTTTATTAACAGCAAACGTAAACAAAAACACTCAGCATTATTTGGGTGAACAGTATAAATACGCCCCAAAGCATTACTTGAATGATGTTCATCAACACGTTTTCCTTTCTTGCGCTGTTGGAACTCTTTTTTGATACATTCCACGTAAAATACGTTGGCACTTTTGTGTACAATAATGTTCTGGCAAAAGCATCAACTTCACACAATTTAAAAAATGCAGTTAGAGTTGTATGAGATGGTGATAGAGCTCTCTGTGCAGCATTTTCGGTAGTGAAATGCACATGTTAGCCACTTTCAAGATGAACAGCTAAATGAACAGCTGGATATCTCTCGTGAATTTGAAATGAAAAAATACGCCAAATCGCTTTATTACTGCTAATGTAACGCCCCATTTGATACAGATGTATTTCGTCATTTCTATTTGAATCAGTTGATCCATACACGCCCATATCACTACCTTTATTTACATACTTGCAAATGTATTTAATGGACTTGACAGAATTGCAGTATTCGACATTAATATGAGCTTTGAATACTTTCGGCAATAAAGGTGAATAGGGCACAACCCAACGGTTACCGACGACAACATTTTGATTTTTTTACTCTTATGGTAATTGATCTACCATTATCTTGAGTTGATCGACGACGATATAATGGGAAACCATCATTTCCAGTGATTGTATCCGAAACCAAAGCTCTTGGATAACGTTTACTGCATTTTCCATCAAGCATACATGGTGAGTTAATATTGAATGCTCCACATGGACCGTGTATCATATATTGCACAACAACACCATATAATTCAGGATCTGGAATTTCAGCACATATCACATGATTAACTTCATCCAGTGTGATTTTATTCTGTAACCATATTAATATGTGAGCGTGTGGCAAACCACGCTTTTGCCACTCCAGAGAATACATCCAGCACTTGACTTCACCAAACACTTCAGATTTCACGATGAAATCCATAAGCGCTTTCAATTTTTGCTTAAAAACACGGGCAGTGATATCATGGCGGTCAACTGGAATTTGACCAAAAATAAATTATCTTTGATGCCACTCCATTTCGGATTACACGTAAATGTTATAAATAAATCTGGTCGACCGTCATTGCATCCTGCGCCTACTCATGCATATGACGTGGGCTGCCTGTGTACGTTGAAGGCAAAATGGCCATTTTCCCAATATCATTAACATTACCGTCATTATTTATAGCATCACGCAAATGAATATACTCCTCCGAACGTAATTTCTTCTGATTAAACTGTATGAAATTTAGTCGTTCACTTTCAATTTTAGCGTACATATCAACAACAAATTGATGGAAAAGCCTACGACAATGAAAAATATGGTTAGTATCATTTTGACGGACCATAAGACGATATGCATAATAATTCATTGAGCTAACTTTTTTATCACTAAATTTTATGACTAAATACAGTCACTAAAATGACTGTAATTCATGAACCAATACAAATACAGAAAGCGTTCATACATAAAAACCTTGGTATTGACTTCAGCTTTAATATGCACTTTGCAGAAACATTCCAGTTCGGTTTACGCATTCCAGAGAACATCAATTACTAACACAATGATAATTATTTTTATATATATAGATATATAT
>JAHXMU010000570.1:1293522-1361631 GCA_019455685.1 Philornis downsi
TGTATTGCGGTGTAGAAAGTTTGAGCGGTGTGTGGTTTTCGTCCAAATTAACCACAACAGAATATTGTTCGATCTCCGCTGCATTCATATAAAAGAATTCCCGCAGTTTGTGGACCTGATTAAAATGTTGATTTTTGATATTCATTATCCCCTGTCCACCCAACCTTCGCGGCAACATTACCCTTTCAAAGGCAACCTGGGGATGGTGCTGTCCAAAACTTGTCAGGATTGTTCGAATTTTCCTTTGCAGGGAATCTAAATCTATATCACACCACACTATCACTTCAAATGAATGCAATAAGATTGGGATGGCATAGGTATTGATAGCCTTAATCATGTTCCTAGCATTCAATTTGGTTCTACATAGTCTCCGTATTCTAACTTCACACTGTGTTCTCAAGCTGTCCCTTATTACTGCGTGATGTATTCCTCTTATTTCCTCCACACCTAAGTATTTGTAAGACTGATCGGAATCCAGCATCTGAATTATGCCCTCATTCAGTGAAAAGCCGTCTGAATGTATTACCTGGCCTCTTACTATCCCTATTGACTTACATTTATCGAACCCAAATTGCATGGAAATATCATTGCTAAACTTTTCCACAATATCCAGTAGGTTCGATAGGTGGTACCTTGACCGTGCGAACAACTTCAAATCATCCATATACAATAGATGGGTGATTGCAAACTGTCTTTGTTGGTGCTTTATCCGATATCCATTAGGGGAGTTATTCAATGCTCTGCTGAGAGGTGTTAGACTCAGACAAAACCACAGCGGGCTGAATGCATCTCCCTGAAAAATTCCCCTATTTATACGAATTTCACGAGTACAAATGCTATTAAGGATAATATGTGTCCTCCCTGAAGGCATTGTTCTCTCAAAAAATGCAACTATTCTTCGGTCCACTCCGTTATTCTCCAGAGTTCGTATCAAATAAGTATGGGGTACACTATCAAAGGCCTTCTTGTAATCAATGTACGCCACACTTAAATTTCTTTGATGACAAATCGAATTTCTTGTTACAATTGCATCTATTGTGACCAACTCCTTGCAGCCTCTAGAGTTCTTAGCACATCCTCTTTGCTCCAACGGCAACAAGTTATTCTCAGCACAATGGCTGTAGATTTTCTCCGATATTATTTCGGTGAGCAATTTATATATAGTTGGTAAGCAGGTAATAGGACGGTAGTTCCGAGGGTCCGTAGTATCACCACTCTTATATAAAAGGAACGTTTTTCCCATTGTAAGAAAACTTGGCATTGGCGTTCCCCCATTTAAGAATTCATTAAAAATTGATACCAAATGTGGATGAACACATGTAAAATGCTTCAACCCGAAGTTCTGAATACCATCTATTCCTGGCGCCTTCCAATTCTTATCCTTACTTAACGTTGCGCCTAGATCGAATTCCGAGATTGTACTACCTCGCATTTCCCTCGTGTGCAATGATTCTGTCCATATTGGATTTTCGTGGAAAGTTGCAGGTGTTTCCCATAATCCTCCCCAGAATTGTTCTATTTCCGATTGAACAGGTGTCTGAGGGATTCCCACCTTTACACTGTTTCTTTTCTCCAGCTCACGATAGAATTTGGTTAAATACGAAGAGAGTGTTATCTATTCTCCTTTTCCTGCTTGTAAGGTACCTTTTCAATCTGCTACTGACAGCCTGTAGAATCTGAGTGCGGCGGTCGATAATATCATCTAGCATACCAGATGTAATCGTCCCAATATTCTCAGATCCTATAATATGTCTTACCATTCGAATCAGGTGTTGTGAACGAATCCCCCGTTGGTATTGGGTGAGCCTTCCAATTTCAGCTCTCAATTTAGATTTTTTCCCTTCCAGACGTCTTTGCCATGCCGGCTTGTCATTCCCCCTTTGGTTGCCACTAGCATCCGATCTGATACTTACACCACATAACTTGGAAACAGTTATGGCGGCACAGTATATTGCACTGTGAACATCTTCGAAGGTTGGATGTTCCCCAAGGAGCGTACTTTAGATGCTATTTAAGTACTCCAAGCTTTTACCAACCTTCTTATTGTATCGGATCTTAAGTATTTGTGGTCTACAAAGCGGGTCCAACGTTCCATATTCCAGCTTACTTTCCTCAAAGGCTTCCACAACAGTTTGAAAATGAACCTCATCCCAAAGGGTTGAGGATTGTCTTGATTCAATCCCCCGGCCATCGTTGTTTTCCAACTGTAGATAAATTTCCCTCCGGGTCCCCAACGATTCTCTATTTTGGTCAACTTGAACGCCATCAGTATTAGAAGTAGAATCCAACCCTATGTTATCCCCATTGTCCACTGATAATCTCGGCAAGCTCACACGGTTAGACGACCTTATTTCCTCCTGAATTGCCCTTAGTATTTCCGACATTTCAACCTGAGATATCATACGGTTGATCATGATAGCCCTGACCCTGGAGGCTATATTCTGTTCGTTAAGACGGTTTCGTAAATGTGAATACTGTGTAACAAAGTACATATACTGTCTGTTACGATAACCTAGCATGTTAGTGCCACATCTAGTGGCTTTGTAATGGCAGCGCATAACGTCCTTATTCATTTCATTAGTCCATCGTATGCGCTGTCTGGGTAAGCCCGCTCTTGTGGTCGAAGACAAAGAATTCCTCGAAACAGTCGGAGCACGTTCGGGTGACGTCCTGTCGTTATGAATCTGCAGACTACGGTTTGTTCGGGTTGTCCCGGTGGGCAACGTCTGCATAATTGCACCACCACTACCGGCTCGCATGCTGCTCCCTCTAGCGGTAGCTCCAGAGTTCGCCCGGGCGCCCCCGGTTGGCGACAGTTGTACAAATATATCACAAAATTTATAATATTTCTGAGGCTCTAGACCTTCAGAACGATTTAGATAATCTTCTTTACTGGTGTTCCCTAACTAAAATTTCATTAAATGTATCAAAATTTGACCATATTTCATTTTCAAGGTCTCATAATCCAATTCAACTGGTTTTCAAATTTGGTGATTGCAGGGCCCTCCCTACTGAAAGTAAAATGGATTTAGGTGTTGTTTTTGATGCGGCACTGACTTTTACCTCGCATATAAATTATATTATCCCTAAAGCTTATTCTATACAAGTGTATATTTGAAGAAATTGACCCAATTTCACTGATCCACATACCTTAAAAATAATGTATACTTCCTATGTAAGATCAAAGTTGGAATATGCCTCTATTGTTTGTAGTCCCCTTTGCCAAGTCAACATATCACGCATAGAAAGAATTCAACGGGTCTTTCTGAAATTTGCTCTCCCTTCAATTAACTTTAGTGATTTTGTGCCTCCTTACATTTCCAGATACTGGTTACTGGTCTTACAGCCATTGCAATATCGCTGTATTTATCATACCTTGTTATTTGTATAGTTGATTGTTCTGATTTATTGTCGCTTATACCGTTTTATATTCCGCCGAGATTACTCAGATATCATTATATGTTTAACGTAACTTTCCGTTTTAAAAATTATGCCCAGCATAGTGCTTTGAATCGCGGAGTTACTGTATTCAATATCCTAAATAAGATTGCAAGGAATGAATACCCACTTCAAAACCAATAGTTTTACATGTCTGGAAATAACTTTAAACTGTTCCTTTTTAGATATTTAAAATAAATCGTTCACATATTTACATAACTTTCTTGAAATATGATATGTCAATTCTTAGTCTGTAAGAATTTATATGTCTGTCCATAGACCTAAATAAATGAAATGAAATGAAATATTGGTCAGAAATAGAAGTTATTTTTGATTTATATTACATCTATCTAAACATAACAGTTATTTTTAATATTTACCATTTCAGTCCTCGACTAACTGTTGTCGATGATTTTTGAAATTTAAATTATTGGGTAAGTTTTATTTTACCACACAAATAATAAAAATATTTCTGAGACTTAAATTTTTTTCCATGAAGGTTATTCATTTAATGATTTCACAACTACCGGTCTGGCAAGACTTTCAGTTATCAAGTACTGGTCATCTGAAGTGTTACTTATTTAGTGAAAGGCTTGCCATTTACTAATATGAATCCTTCAACAACCGAAGAACGCGTAAAAATAGTTAAAACTTACTACCAAAGTGTTGATTTAAACGTGGGTACTTTTCGGGTGATTGCGATTAGAAGAGACTGGAAGCGTTACAGATGTGATCAGGCTTGTGCATCATCGCAACGTCCGCACTGCCAAAAATGTCGCTTCTGTTAGTGAAAGTATGGCGTATAATCCGAATTTAAATTCAGAGCATTATGGCCGCATAATAACTGATTTTTTTGGCCTGCAATCAAAGAATATGAACTGAAAGATATGTGGTTTCATAAAACGATGGCACGAGCCACACAACATGAATGATTTTGATTTTACAGCATGAGAAGTTTCCAGAAAGCGTAATTTCACGTCTTGGCGAAGTCAATTGGCCACTAATACGATCGATTTGAGGCCGTTACACCTTTTTTGTGGGGTTACGTCAAAGACAGTGTTGACGCCGATAATCCCCAAACGTTGGAGTATTTGAAAATCAACATCCGTCAAGTTATCACCAAAATACCGTCCAAAATGTGTCAAAAAGGTTATCGAAAACTACATCAAAATGATCCACAGCTGAAACCAATCCTATGACATTCTATTTCGTACGTAATAGCTATGTTGAAGTATTACAAAGAAATACAAGTTTCATCGGAATCATAGTTTTATATGTATTTTATTTAACTTTATAAAAGTCTCCGGAACGTTGATATTTTTTTAAACCGTAATTACAAATAATTTTCCTCAATCGGCTTTATTGTTATTGCAAATAAAAAAAATGCGCATATATTCTTCGCCAGCTTGATAAAACGAGTTACCCTAGCCAAAAAGCAAAAGGAAGTGGTTATTTGCCTTTTTTCTATGCGCAATATCAGAGGTTAGAACATTATAAATAATTTATTATAGAAAATACATTGCAAAAGCACGGTCACAACTAAATCCTTCGTTTGCTCTAGAAAATAAGCAGAAAAACATTACTCATCGCCAGAGGATGGGAAGACAAACATAAAACCCCAATTGGGGCACAGCTTATTGATATGGATTTATTCTCGCTCAAATTCGTTGCAACCGATTAAAATGTGTGGTTCACAAAGCTGGCACACATATTTTGATTGATAGACTAAACACGATCAACTATAAATCATATTAACAAAGTTTTATCAGATTTGGAAGAACGGGAAAGGAGGCTGAAAAAACACGCAGATATACCAACTATACGTAATCTGTAGTGCATCTGACGCTCATCCGATTGTGATGAAGCCATAATTGATTATTCCTTAGATGATACTGTAGAGCCCGCCTTACTTCTTTTAAATCGTGTTTATGTAGTTTAAAATGATCATGTTTTCTAAGAATTTCATGTAGCAGTTATTGAAATATAATAAATATTGTATATAATTCATATATGGAAGCAAAATTCAAATAAAACGCACATTCGAATTTGAATTTTAAATAAAAAAATTAAACGTTGAGTTTTTATTGTTGCTGAAATAGTTTAAATGCAACGCAAGGGCTGCAGCAAATAAATGATTTGCCATCTCTCGCACAATAATTAAAATACTGCAGAAGTCATTCCAAACACGTCACTTATTAAGAATTTCCGATCTCGGCATTTAAGTCTTTATCAGAAGCTATACGCTGAAAATCAAAGTCAAGTTCAATAGTTCTCTTCCGCCATATTGTATAGGGCATTAAAAGTGTAACTCCTCAAAATACCCTAACAACACAATCATTTTCCGGCTATCAACATCAAAATTTTCCATATCCATATCCTTATCCCAATATGGACTCCAAGTTATTTGCCCTAAGAAGCTGTGACAGTCCCAATAAGTAGATAGCGAAATATAAAAAATAAAAGATGAGTTTTTTGTCGCACGCTGTAAATATAAGTGAAATCCTAGAATACCTAGAATATGAGTTAGTCCGAAATAAATTTAGAATTGTTTGCTTACTTCCTAAAGCAAGAGACTTTTATTTAAAGCCACAAGAAATAAAAGTCTATGGATGATTTTTACATTTCATCGGAAAAAATACAAATCGTACACAAATTTTTATTTTTGATTTTAATTTAAAAAGCTCATTGCCCGATTTCTTAAATGTTCACCCAAAGGAAATAAGGAAGTGTCTAATGTGCAAAGTAACTTTTGGGTAAATGCATTTCATGATTTTTAAAGTAAATTGGGCGATGTCCGTCTGTCTGACTTCCTAGATAGTGGACATGGTAGCAATCGCGAATTTTTATTATGCTTGTTAAAACCTGGCACAGACTAATATTTTGCTAGAGCGTAGCCGAGGACTGTATATGGGCTGCACCGATCCAACTTTCTGGTACAAAATTAGCAGGTTTTCCAAAATTCGATCGTTTTTCTGCAGTTTCGAATTAATAAGTTGTACGTGAGTTGTCTCATTGTTTTATGTCACATTATCTCATGAAGAAAAATTGTAGAACAATCGATGAAATAAGCACGCCCCTTTTAGTATCTTCCGTACGAATAACCCATTTAACCTATACACTCGTATTATTGCCTCATATCTTTCAATGAGTTGTACCCTATCCAGTCAATTTTGGCTCACATCATTTGTTTCGTTAACTCAAATCTGAAAATGGAAATAGGCCACGATATCGAAATTTTCACGCTGTAATCTCTAATTCATTCACAAGTTAATCAAATCATTGAAGTTAATTAAATTCTTGTACATATTGAGTTACACTGCTAGATGAAATATAATCGACAGAATAATCTTATTCTCTCCGATACTTCCCACACAAATTTCCTAATTCAACTTATATATTCCTAGATTCGCACCTTCTACTCAATTGTAATATATTCAGTAAAATTGCGCACACATCAATCATAATTATCGTAATGAGAGTATCGTACGTACAATTTTGCCGATTTACCAAAAATCAGCGATCTCTCTACATTTTATAAACGGAGGACTTTATAAAACTACTACTTCGTTCTTTTATTGTCCTTTAATTCAGCAAGTTTTCTGACAGCACTCACACTTTAGCAGCAAAAAAATAACGTTGGGTGTTAGTATAGATAAGTCAGTTCTCGTATACGTTTTGTTGAAGAACAGGAAACACATAAATCAAAAGTAATTATTATTGCTGGGCGATATAAAAAATGTCCAAAATAATTGCTATTTACAGAGATACATTACAAAAATCACAAATAATTCTTTTAAAGGGGGATTTTTTAATTGCAGTCTTTTTAAAAATCGAATAAAATAATCAAATTTGTATCATATATTAAAATTTTGTATTGGAATCGATAAATTGGTCTTTGCCATTTCAGTTTTAAAGATAATTTAATGTAAATGTTGTCCGCGTTGTTTGAGACGGATTTAAAATATCCATTCGGAAGGTTGAATTTTTCGTCACATTTTCAAGCATTTCGGCCTTTATTCCACGAATTACGCTTGTTATGTTATCATGTAAGGCTTCAATAGTCTTCGGCTTGTCCACATTGACTAACGACTTGGCAGAACCCCACAAGAAATACTCAAGAAGCATTAAATCGCAAGATCTTGGCGGCCAACTCACAGGGCCAAATCGAGAGATAAGCTGCTCATCAAATTCATCCCTTAACATATCCATTGTTTCACGAGCAGTGTGGCATGTTGCACCGTCCTGATGAAACCACCTGTTAACCAAGTTCAACTCAGTCAATTGGGGTAAAAAAAATTTCTTGTGGTTGAGTAACACATGCCCAATCGCTGAGAACGGCGACGAATTGACATTTCACGATCGTCATTAACACTGGTCGCTACGGCTACAATATTTTCTTCGGTACACACTTTACGCATGCGAGTCGATGGTTTTGTGTCCAACAAAGTAAATTTGGTGCGAAATTTGCATATAACAGCACGAATTGTTGATTCAGAAGGTCGATTGTGATGACCATAAAATGGTCGTTCAAACGATGCACATTTGTCACAGAGCACGAATTTTGATAATAAATTTCAACGATTTCCAATCGTTGCTCGTTTGTTAGTGTTTCCATGATGAAGTGGCAGAGTATACTGTAACACTTTTCACTTTGACAGATGACGTTTGGTCGCTTTTACCAACCAGTGCTGCCAACCTTAAATCCTAAAAAATCACCCAATACAAACAATTTTGATGTATGTAATTATTTTGCCAATATAGCGCTGAGGCGTAATTTGTATGAAGTTTGTTTGATACAATAAATTTCCAAAAAAAAAAAAAAAAAAATTAATGCGTAATAAAAGGGGCAAAATCAAAACTCATTGAAGTTTTTCGCTTCGAAATTATCGAGAAACCATAGACTTTTGCTAAACTAGCCAAATTGTTTGTGTGCGTGCCTACGAATTCCATTTTTCTTGCGGAACTAAGATTACTAATAACAGTTCTGAATTATGAGAAATTTGGTATAGTTAAATGAAAGGTATGGATCTATAAATATGAGGGTTAAATTACATAATTTGTATTGGAGTAAGAGCATAGTCCTCCTGATTTTTCTTCAAATTTCACCAATGATTATATTCAGGGAAACTATCATCTCAATAATCCTACCATTTTGCGTGGGAAATAACAAAAGGGGCGTACTAACGTCGCCCAATATCATAGTTTTAATCAAGGCACTAGGAGCGTGGTTTATGGTTTGATTTTTCTCAAATTTTAACAATACAGTGTGAACAAACGTTAGCGTTTGTGCTAAGGGGGGAAGGATCGATTGCTGTTAGCGGTTGACGTGGATTCCATTCGATCTTCAGCGAAGTTGTAGTTGTTATGATGTGGACTGTATCTTTGGCGAAGGCAGATTTCACCTGTTTGCGGTAGCGGGTTAGCTCTGGAAATTGCGTACAGCCTTTGATACTTACAATCTGTCGTACAACCAGAAATTGTATTAGGATTTAGGTAGGAAGAGAAAACCATAAAACCCAAAGGATAAGAGATAGTGGCGAAATCTTTGGCAATAGCAGGTTATACCTTACCACAGAATACTTATAAAAGAATTGATGATCAAAGGAAGTTATGTCCATGTTATAATAAGCAATGTTAATGTAGAACTCGAGATGAGGGAAAAAAATGACTACTCGCTATGATGTGATGCAAAGAAGTGCCGTTTTTGGCATACTAACTTAACTTGTCACTTTACAATTTATCTTTTTACGATTCATTAATCTACTCACAATAGGCAACAAGTAAATTTTACAGGGTAGTTAAACAAAAACAATTCACGAGTGAATACGTCGTGTACATTTATTTGCAATTCAAATTAAGTACATTTGTGAAGCACAAATTGGGTATTAACTAATTTAATTTCGAAATATTATAAGTAAGTATAAACGCTGTAAGTTTATACACCGTGAATAAATAATGTAGGTCACTGAAGTCTACTTATTACAATTTACGGGGAAAAGTTTGAATTCCGGAAAGTCAGCTGAATTGTGTATGAGATATGCACAATTATCCATTTTCATAAATTTCGGTTGTTGCAATATATGAATAGGGACCACAGAGAAAAAATTGAATTTGAATGGGAGGTATCTTTGGCTAAGATCTAAGAAAAAATTGGGCTGAGCCAAGCTTTAGGAAGTTGCATTAAGTTGCACCATCCAGCCAGATAGATGAACATCGCTCAGTTGACTTAATAAGTTGATCAAATGATACATATTCATTCCTTCGAGCGAAGGTACATTGAATAAACGGGGGAAACGGGGGAAGGTAATGCACCAAAGAAAAATCAATAAGTTCGATGAATAACTCTAGTTAAAAAAGTATAAAACTAAATCTTTAAACATTGGTTGTGGTTTATTTTCTTATAATTTTATCTATTTTTTTGTTAATGCGCACACGAAACTCTTAAGGATCTTGATCTACTGAGAGTCTGCTTTCGTTTCCGGTTGGTTTCATTCAAGATAAAATCTGTGACACAAAATGTTCCGCACCTTGTAATAAATTTAATTTAGTATGATTGTGTTGATGCCCCCTAAATGCAACTGTCTTGTAATTCTCGACACATACAAAGCGAATATTCCAAACAATTTAATACCTTTTATTATGCATCTTTAAGAACACAATTTCAGATATGCTCGCAATGTCGCAGCGTCATCACTTACTATGCTGACACCCGGTTTGCCCAAAGTTTTGTTAAATTAAAACTTTGTTCTCGATAATGCTTCAGTATATAACACAATGTTTGCTTGTGCGCTGGAGCAGCCAGTACATTTAAATTGTTGAATTTCCTTTTAAGTTGCTCCAGACAAAATACTCATTTATTATCACATCTCTCTATTTCTCGTCTACCAAGCATTTCGTTTATTTGCTGTTGTGCTTCCACAACTTTCCGGTATTTCTTTAGTACTTAGCAGAGAAAAAAACTTAATGCACATGGGAGTTGGCTGGAGCTTAATGAAGTACAATTTTTCACATAAATACTGAAATTTGTAGTAGATTTCAGGGTGAAAAATTGAAGCCACAAGTCCAAACACTCTAGAAGAAATCCATGCGCGAATTTATCGCAAATTGAAAATAATTTCCATTATTTAAAACAAAGGAAACAAAGAGAACTATTTAAAGAGTTTAGCAGCGAACATAAATTGAAGAAGTTCAATCTTATTGAAAATTTTGTGATTTATAGCCTTGCTACTGAATGTCATTATTACGATGCGGTGAATCCATAATACGATAACACAAAACAAAAAAAAAAAAAAACTACAGAAAAAAGGACGTAGAAGGGCGTGGCGCATTGCTAGGTTCTTGTCAAACATTATTCTGGTTTAAAGCGTAATAAAAGGACCAAAATTGTAACTTCTCGGAGGTGCGCATCATAGAAATTACCACTCCTACCATTACATTGTTCAGTTGAGTGGTGCCCTTAAGGGGATGACAATGCAGTCTATTTTCATTCACAGAATTATGTCTACTGAATGTCTATAGCTGTATAGAAAAGAATAGAAAGAAATATACAATGAATGTAGTAATATATAAGTGAAATTACGTGGGAGGTACCAACAAAAGTGTGGTTAACCGGTAGATTTTTTTTAAATTTTACGACGCATAATAATGCAGATGACAAAGATTTCAGTTATTGCTGTTTACGAATGAGCCTGATGTAGAGGAATCGGCACGCAATGCTCCTCATTGACATTCTCAGATATTAATTCACAAATTTGATTGAATTGACCACATAATGCCGCAAAAGATGAGAAGCTAAAAATATATAGGATAACTAGGTCATTCTTATGATGGGTACCAGAAGAAATGTGGCTAATTGGTTCAAGTTCTACTAAGCCTTATGAATTAATGCAATTGATAAAAAGGAAAAATGTCCGAAAATCAACCAATTCATATGTGAAATGCATGATAATACTGCCCCGTTTCTATCTCAGACTCTACCTTCCACAATGGAGAGCATGAAGAAATTATGATATGCAAAAGCTTAGAGTATTCTCATGAACATTTCAATAGCTGTGATGAAGATTGTGTATTAGAGTACAGGTCATTTGTATATAGGGTATCTGGAGAAAAAAAATTCCTCCAATATGAACAGATTCGGAAATGTATTACGACGAAGTTTTGCTGTGCCTTTCCTTAACGATATCGCTGTATAACTTCAGCATAAATGTTTTAAAAAGTAAGCCTCTGGTGCAGAATCCCAGCTACTTCATTCCTCATTTTTAATGTAAAAACAGCATTGCTCCCTTCAGTAATTTCTCTATGCAGAAATAAATGGAATCTGTTGGAGCCTTGGGAATCCCAGATACTCGGCATTGTAAAATTAAGCTAATATAAAGGGTGTCCCAACAAGAACGCAAGATTTAGATTTGGCGCCATTCAAAGTGTCATTGTTTGACATTTGAACAATTGTTATTGTTTGCTAGTAGAAGGTACGAGGTTAGTAAAAATGGACCGCTACACGAATAAACAACGCAATCTCATTGTGAAATTGCTTTACCAAAATGGTGATAGTTTTGCGGCTACAGTTCGCAAATTGCGATCAATTTTGGGTCATAATAATGGTCCAAAAGAGTCAACTGTAAAGAGAATAATGGATAAATTTGCCAAAAATTGGGTCTGTTAGTGATGTAAAGACAACAACGCGCCTTCGACCAAGTCGATCGACCGAAAATGTCGGTCGGTCGGTCCACTTCAATTCGACACCGAGCTCAGCAAATTGGTATCTCCAAATCCACTATGCAGCGAATTTTGAGGAAAGGTTTGCATCTTCATGCATACAAAGTTCAATTAACTCAGGAACTGAAGCCAGCTGACCATGGACAATGAAGGGAGTTCGTTAATGGGGTATTACAGAGACAACATGGAAATGCTGATTTTTTCAGTGACGTGACCCATTTTCATCTTGATGGCTTCGTCAAAAAGCTGAATTGTCGCATTTGGGGTGAGGAAAATCCTCGAGTGATTCACGAGAAACAAATGCATCCTCAACGCGTTACTGTGTGGTGTGTATTTTGGACTAGAGGAATGGACCTTTTTTTATGAAAATGAGGCACGTCAAGCGCAAACAGTCAATGGTGTTCTGTATCGTGTAATGATAACTGGTTTTAGTGCCTAGAATTGAAGAAATGAGTGTGGAGGGCATGTGGTTCCAACAAGACGACGCCAAATGTCATACAGCCAAAGAAACAATTCAATTGCTACATTAGTCATTTAAATCTTGCGTTCTTGTTGGGACACCCTTTACGTATGCAGCAGTTTTTTGCAGATATTTTTTTTTGTCCTCGTGTGCATCTTAAATCAGTTTTCATTTTTCTTTTTTTTTTTGTCGAATATCTAGTTTTGTTAAGTCTACTTTCGTCAATAGGAGTCCACAAAGATGTTGTTCTACTACTGCAAATATTCCTAGGACCACTTGTTACAGAACTTGACTTTTTGAATAAGATATGCTATAGAAACTTGCAATTCAGAACTATTAACTAGAACAGTGTAGAATTAAAAACAACAAAGAAATTCCGCTGCACTCCATGAATGAGATATGGTACAGCTTCTCACATACAGTGAGCTCAATGATTCCAAACGTACGTTGGAGAATCAATTGTTCGTAATAAAAACCTGTAGCTAAATCAAAATCAAAATCTTTTGAAGGTCATTAACCTAAGCTAGTGCGATGCATTCGCAAATACAAAAAATATAAATCAGTTTATAATTGCAGCCAATATTATGGTCGAACTGAAACAGACCGTATACCTAAGCTTGACTCATGATATTTAGGTTACGGCAGAATCGACTAGCACTTACAGGTAGCGCCATTTATTGGCAAACAACAGGAATTTAGTTGCCGTCTTATTCCATTTTGTTAGAAGTTACTGCAAAATCAATATACAGAGCACACAGTTTATGATGTGTGGTGAGACAAATGTTGTTTACAACCATCTACTGCTCACAGATGCAGGTACATTTCAATTAAAAAGTAGTTAAAAAAAACTTAGGAAGTTAATTTTGTATTTTCTTGATTGAAGAAAATTATCATTCTTTTCCAATTGTTACTTTTTGATACAAAAATAAAATTTTCGTAAGAAGTATACGAGTACAATCTCAAGAAATTATCATTCTTTATAAGTAATGAAAAACTTAACTAAAAACTTAAAACCCTAAACTTTAAAATTGTTTATATTGAATTTTAATTGGCAGGCATGGTATAGAAGCGCCAAAAAGTGCGGCAGTTCAAACGTTGTTCATTTGCAGACATAAATTTATTAAAAGTCTTATATTTGCTAAATTATAGCGAGTTTAGTGCTATGGAATGATAGACATGAAGTTGTAGAATATATGGAATAAACTATCTTATTTACATCGGAGTTACCAAGAGGTGGTTATCTGAATGATAATTTTTTTTTCAATTTTAGCAAACATTCAAATGTAACATAATTTCCAAAAATTTTCCTGCAAAAAAAAAAGAACCAAGTTATCAACATTTCTAAGGATGCAATACTTGCATATTTACTGCTTCCAACGAAGAACTTTTAATCTGCTTCCAAAACTACAGTAATGAAATACCTAAAAACATTGGTTCGATTTCCATTAATAAATTCTAACAACTCAAGCAAAACATTTTAATGTGAATTACTACAAAATCTATTTGTTAAGGGACGCAATACGCTCCAAATGCGTAATTTTTGATAGTCGGCTCAAAAGAGCTCTGTAAGGGTATCCTCCCTGATGACCGATATATTAAATTTCTTATTCCATTTACAAAAACTATAAATATTCTCGCCATAAAAATCTAATGTCCATCTATAATATTGTGTACTGCAGTTAAGGGTACAGGGTGTAAAACCTTCGATCATGCTTTTGTAGTTCTGTTCTTCTTTATTTATTGATTTTTGCGAAGTCTGCGCGCATTTTCTAATAAAAATTAATCCTAAAAACCGCTTTTTCGAAAGCGATTTGAGAGCAGTTATTTATATTGGTTGCAATTATTGCTATTAATGGAACGTTTTTTTTTTTTTTTTTTTTTTATTATTCAGTTCATTTGTACAATATTTTATAATACAATATAATTGAGGCCCCAGCGCCTATAGGCTTATTTTGGGGCAAGTTAGCACTCGATAAAATCCTATGTACGAAAATTTACTACATTACTTTTTTTTTCTTTTAATTTATAATTATTTAAAATTATATGTATGTAAATATATACATTACGTTAAAAGTGTTTCAACATCATTAAGTATATACAATCTGATCAATACTTTTTAAACTTGCAGGAAGATTATTATATTTAAGCGCACCTACGTAATCTATGCGCTGCTTGGTCTTTTCCAACCTGCAAAGAGGAATTCTAATATTATTTCTATTTCTTGTATTAACGTGAGATTGATTTAGCTGAAAATATATAGTGTGGTACCCAATACTGTGAATGCATTTAAAAACAAACATCAAAACTTGATACAAATTCAGACCCGAAATCGGCATTATATCTGGACACACATGTCTAAAAAGTGCAGCTGTCGAATATCTCATTGGTAAACTGAACACAATTTTCAAAGCTTTGTTTTGCATACGTTGTAGTGATTTTAATGAGTTGCTGCTCTTATTGTGTGCGTAGACTATGGCCATATAACTAAAATGAGCATGTATTAGAGACTGATATATGACAAGTTTCGTCTTTACATCTAATTTATATTTTAACTTAAAGAGAATCCCAATTGCTGGCGCTACTTTCCTCTTAATGGAATTAATATGCAAGTCCCACGATAAATTGCTTTGCAAGATAACTCCAAGATACTTAATACTGTGGCTTTCCATAGTCAACTTCCCATCAATGTAAGCACTAAAATCATTATTTAAGTTTCCAGAATTAGGTCGAAAACGAATTAATTTTGTTTTATCCGTGTTGAGACAAAGTCTGTTCAATCTTGCAAACTCAAATAATAAGGATGCGTCTTTTTCTATATGGGTTTTTAATACCTCATCATACTTGTATGGATAAAACAAGCTGACGTCATCAGCAAACATAAACAGTGTACCGAAGAACCCAATATTTCTTAAATCATTAATATAGATAGAAAATAACAGTGGTCCTAAACCACTACCCTGTGGGACTCCATACATAACATTACTGATTAAACTCTTTGATCCATTTATTTCAACAAACTGCTTACGATTTGAAAAGTAACTTTTAAATAATAATAATTCTCGCCCTTGTATACCGTAGTACGATAATTTTTGCAACATTATATTGTGATCAACCAGGTCAAAAGCTTTCGTGAAATCAAAGAAAACTCCGGCCACACCGGAAAACCCATCATCTAGGCCCTTGTAAACACATTTCAGGACGTTTAATACGGCTTCCTGTGTACTGCAGCCTTTTCGAAAACCAAACTGATAATCGTACAGCAAGCTATTACTATCAAAATAAAAGTGTAGTTTATCAAACAGAATTTTTTCAAAAATTTTATCTATTGCAGAAAGAATTGAAATAGGTCGGTACATAGCCAAAGTATTTGCATTCAGTTCTTTAGGTATTGGAACCACTTTGTGAATTTTCAATGAATCTGGATACTCAGAACTGCAAAGCATTTTATTAAATATGTCTGCCAAATACGGAACTATCTCTGCTGAACATTTTCTGATATACGTTGCGGAAATACCATCATATCCCGAACTTTTATTTATGTTCATTTTTGCAACCACTTCATGCACGTCTGTATTTTGAACGCTGTCAACTGCAAAATGACATTGGGAAAGAACAAGCGTTCGAAGACCGTTGCAATGATCTCCAGACAGCATTTGAATACCTTCTCTGAGATTAGTGACAGACTGTACAAAATAAGTGTTCAATTGATTTGCTTTCAACTTATCGCTCATCAATTCATTACCTTGCGGATCCTTCAAAACTATATTGGTTCTCTTCAATCTACCTAAAGTACTGTTTATAAAATTCCAAGACTTTTTCATATTACCACTTGTTTTTTGCAGATTATCAACATAATAAAACTCCATACATATCTGCTTTGCCATTTTTATAACTTTGCTAACCCTCTTCAAAGAATTCTCCACGACATGTTTATGTCTTGACCTCCGTCTCTTTCTCAACAGTACATCCTTATATTCAATAAGTTTCTGTAAATTAGAGTTAATCCATGGTGTTAATTGATACCTTAAATTTTCTTTTTCCAATTTTGTTGAAGTAGAACACTCAAGAGCAGTATTCATACAAAATAAAACCTCGTCCATTAGTTCAGACGCCTGTTTGTTCTCAAAGTTAACTGGTAATATATTCTGCAAAACTTCGGAAGCCTTTTCGTAATCATGATAAATTTTTTGAACATTGATATACTGCCTTTTTGATTGATTGCTCATACCTCCTATCCTACAAGCAATTATATTATGATCAGACAATTCATTTTCAACCGAATTAACAAGTATTATATCAGAGTAGTTGCTAAATACATGATCATTTTTTTTTTCATGCCGCATAATTTGAGGAATCATTTTCTGGAACAGAAAGCAATTCTTTTGACTAACGAAAAATTTGAACCAAAAATTTGAATTTTCATCACAGAGAAGAGGCTTCCCTGCATTGACAACTCTTCGTTAATCTCCTTGGTGATTACGCAGTTTCTCACCACTTCCCCATCACAAACTGTATAGAATAAGGTGTACGACAGAATAATGCATTTAAAAACCATCTATAAATCGGATTCTGACGGGATTTGTGTTTATCTACTAAAGAAATGTGCCTCGTTATAAACCTTTGCTTTTAAATATATTTTTAATTCTTCATTAAAGAAAGGCATTTTTATTGATAGATGGAAGTAGGCGTCTATAACACCAATTTTTAAACATGGTAAGAAGAAAGATATTACGTGTTACTGATCGATTTTAAAACTAACGAATGTTTCGAATATTTTTGAGCATATAATTTATTAGAAGTTTTATTTTCTTACAAAATTGATTACATCGCCATCTCAGCATGGATTTTATCCAGATAGATCTACCACAAAAAATTTAACCATTTTCACAGAATATTGTATTTCATCATTTGAACTTGGATATCAAGTTGAAACTGTTGGAATTTATATTTTCCTTCCTCCAATTGTTCAAATGAAAAAACGCAGATTTTGTAAAAAAGAACGGATGTAAGAAAAACGAGCTGGAACTCCATTCCTAGATGTTAAAGTGTTTAAAATCGTATTTGTCAAACAGAATATGAAAATTCGTTATTTGCAAACATCTGGCGTGCCGCAAGGTATTACTTTAGGACCTCTGTAATTTAATTTATTTATTAATGATGTTTCTAACTGTTTTAAAAACGTAAATGTTCTTTTATATGCAGATGACTTTAAAATATATCACAAAATTTCTAATATTTCTGAGGCCCTAGATTTTCAGAATGATTTAGATAATCTTCTTGATTCTCTAAACAAACTTTCATTACATCTATCAGAATGTGTCCATATTTTATTTTCAAGGTCTCGTAATCCAATTCAACTGGTTTTCAAAATTGGTGATTACAGACTGCTCACTACTGAAAGTAAAATGGATTTAGGTGTTGTTTTTGATGCGGCACTGACTTTCACCTCGCATATAAATTATATTATCCCTAAAGCTTATTCTATACCAGCGTATATTAGAAGAAATTGTTCCGATTTCACTGATCCACACACTTTAAGAATAGTGTATACTTTCTATGTAAGATCAAAGTTGGAATATGCCTCTATTGTTTGGAGTTCCCTTTGCCAAGTCAATATAACATGCGGTTCGCGGGTCTTTTTGAAATTTGCTCTCTCCTCAAGTAACTTTGGTGATTTTGTCCCTCCTTACATTTCCAGATACTGGTTACTGGGCTTACAGCCTTTGCAATATCGCTGTATTTATCATACCTTGTTATTTGTATTCGATATAATAGCTGGTATAATTAATTGTTCTGAATTATTGCCGTTTATACGATTTTAAGTTCCGCCGAGATCCCTCAGGTATAATTATGCCCAGCGTAATGCTTTGAACCGCGGATTTATTGAATTCAATAACCTAAATGGGATTGCAAAAAATGAATACCCAATTCAACACTTAGAGTTTTGTATGTCTAGAAATAACTTTAAACTGTTCCTTTTTAGATATTTAAAATAAATCATTCACATATTTACATTACTTTCTTGAAATATGTTAAGTCAATTCTTAGTCTGTAAGGATTTATATGTCTGTCGATAGACCTAAATAACTGAAATGAAATGAAATGAATGTTTGCTTCCTTGGATGCATTTATTTTGCTGGATCCTGTTCAGTCCACCAGACTGAAGTTTCTATACTGATTAACAGTACAGTTGTTTTAAGGGAGGCCACCAAAATAGCTGTTCTACTACTGCGGATCTTCAAAGAGCCAAGAGGGCTTGCAAATAAGATGAGTCATAGCACATAAGCAATGTCATTGCGCGGTATCCGATAAGCCCTTCTTATGCAACTTTAGAACACTCTTGCAAATTAGGTAGGAAATATTTGATATATTAAGAAAATTTTTAAGGACCGTTTTGAACGACGGTCCGAAATAAATTTCCTTTTCTTATATGCCTTTTATATTTCAGACCCGAAATAAGATTGTGTGACGGTTTGAAAGTGCCATAGATGCGAACAAAATATAATTCCTTTGTCCAGATCAAATAATATGTTAAAGGTACAGACACTGCCAGTTGGAATTGCTTCTTAAATTTGTTAAAAACCGAATTCTTTTAAAGGGCGGCACATAAGTAACGCTAAGGTTTATTCAATGTATAACTTTTTTCTTTCTGCTTTTATTACCGTTGGCATTTATTAAAATTTAAAATATAGTTTGGAAATAAGTTCACTTTATACGTTTTATGTTTAAAAGATAATATCATTCAAATGTTGCCCATTTTATGCTTCTACCTGACGTGCTTCCCACTTTTTCATGGATGGTTCTTGGCTTATTGGCATATACCTTACCCTTTAGGTAGCCCCACAGAAAAAATCGGGAACCGTTGAATCAGGCGAACGTGGTGGCCACTTAGAAGCAGAAAAACGCGATATTATTATTATTATTCGACAGCCAAACATTTCGCTCAGGATAGCCACTGTTGGACGAGCTGTATAAGCTGTGGCTCCATCTTATTGGAACCACAAATTTGGATTGTTCTGCACCTCTGGCCTTAAAAATTTTTCAATCATTTCCGATATTGAATGCCGTTCACATTAATCGCAACTTCTTCGTCATTTTTGAAAAAATATGGTTCAATGATCCTCTCTGAAGTCATTCCACATCATACTGTGCACCTAAGTGGGTGCATTTGATCTTCAACAAATATTCTTGGATTTTCGGTGCCACATATTCTACAATTTTGTTTATTCACGTTTTTCACATTTAGGTGAAAATGAGCCTCATCGCTCATTGTGAGTTTGTGAATAAACTCGTTGTTTTCTAGGCACAATTCTTAAAAACGGCGACTATATTGAATGCGTTCTTGTACATTATTTGGTTTTAACCCGTGAACCAATTGCATCTTTTATGAGAAAAGATATAACATATGTAAAATTGTTTTCAAAGACCGTCTAGACATCTCTACCTGCTGAGAACGTCGCCTGGTGGAAGTTTCGAGGTTTTCCTCAATACTTGCTTGCATTCGAGCAATGGTCACTTCATTTCCAGCACGCGGAAGATCACAGACAGCCCCTTGTTGCCCAAAACGCTGAACCAATCGATAAATTGTAAGAGCGCTGGAAGCATTTCGAAAATGAAAGAAATCTCAATATGATCTGAATGATCGAATGCTGACTTTCAAAGTAAAATTGAACAACTTTGGTTCTTTGTTCTGTGCTGAGCCTTTCCATCATAAATTTCCCAAGTATTACTAAGTTAATTCTGCAAAGAGACGAAAAAAAGACTTAAGCAAAAAATGTATTCACTGATCAAATCTTAACGTTACTTATGCGGCACCCTATATTAAATTGATGTCGACCAAAACCAGCAAAATCAATCGAATTCCTTTGCATCCCATGAATGAGATTTGGTAGAGCTTCACACATTAAGTGAGCTGACACGTCTTCTAATTTTAGACTTACTCAACAGGACCTACAGTTTAAGGAGGATTCTGAACGTTACAGTCTGAGAAGCTTTCTCCAGACTTGTTTTGATTATTCGACTATTCGATGTGTTCATCGAACACATCGAGGTGACAGCCGCTCAGATAAAGATGCAAACTATAGTTGCGTGTACTAACCATCGTGCCTACGATCGACCAAAGCCAAAGTAGAAATTTGAGTCAAGTGAACTGACTGAGTATACCTTCACGCGAAGTTCTTTTACATTGATGCGAAATTATGGCAAACCAGTAGGTTGTTTCCAACAAAAATTCTAAATTAATTTACACCAAAAGAAACAGAATTATAGCTTATTAATCTTAACTGATCTTAAAATTTGTTTTCAACTTACCATCTTTCTCTGAAAAAATACATTATTTTTGCTGAATCGCTTAATTTGAATGGAGATTCTCTCAAGGAGGCAACAATGCTGATCATTTTCATTCTCAGAGTTAATGTTAATAAAGGCCTGACGCTTGCTAAGATATACTGAATACAATAGTGTAGAAAGAATACAAATCTAGGAATATATATGTATAGATTAAATTATTTAGGTAAATTTTTGCATGAGGATTTAAAAAAGTTTGGGTAAATTTTTTAAATTTTGTCACAATTAACAAAAAAAATTAAGTTTCGCTATTCTTTCTATTAAGGATAACAAACAGAAAATTATATTTCGATAAATCGGTAAGTTTGTATGGCATGTACCGAATTGATTTAGCTGTGGGGTACATTTTCATTCTGAAACTAAATTTATCAAACGAAATATTGTGCTGAGTTCAGTACAACTGCCTGAATGATATGGAGCTAAAAATAGAAGGCGAAGGTATCACAACTTAGTTTCGAATGAATTCATTACAATTGATTAGAAGTTGGGAAGCTTAGACCAAATGGGTTAAATCGGTACCAGAATGGCAGTTCAATATAGGCTGACTAGAATTTCCGACTAGGATTTGGGAAAATATTAGGCTGTGCCATGTTTTAAAAAGATTCACAAAGTTTTATGACATTTCTACTAGTCAGACAGACACATTTGGTGAAAAGATACTTACTTCCATTTAGCCTCCTGGGTATTATATTTGTGACGTATTATCTGATTTATACACCCTCATTTATACGAGTGAAAGTACACAAATTAAGATAGGCGAAATATTGAAAATACATAACATGAGACTTTTGACTGGCTGAGGGTCCATTATGCGGTCTTCTTCAAAATACTTTTCGATGCTGTAATGACTAAAACTGGTGTGAATAACTTAACCACCACTAGTACATAACAGTGAGATGTTACAACAGCCTTCTCAGCCATTGAGAATTGAGATTGACAAAAGTGAATTTTTTCTTCTGACGCCCGCCCTACTAATAGCAGATTACTAAAAACACAAGTCGGAAAGAGAAACTCAATCCGATAAATACAAACACTAAAAAGAACTAGACATAGTATTACAATCTTTTACACTGCTTAAAATAAAGCCTCTTACATTCTGTGAATGGAATATGCGAGAACTTCTCATATTCAGTGAGCTTAAATGCGTTCCACATGCGGAATCGTCCGCAATTGGGAAGCAAGTGCTAGTTTTATCGACTACTCAACTACTGGACTACTCGAAGAGTTCGTCAGGCTCATTGAGAGCTCGAAGCCACGATCAAATGCATAACAACCGCATATTCTAATTATCGTGCAAAGTCCGTTCCTAGCATGTACTATTTAATGTATTAAAATTGGTATAAATTTATTAAATTAGGGATGTCTGTTAGATATGTCTGTCACGTGTTTCCACTTTCAATTTCATTATTTAAAGTTTTGTAATATTTACCGCATCTACAAACCAAAAAGGCAAAATAGATTTACTAATCTATGTTGCGACTCCATCCTTATAGGGCGTTACAACTTATGTACTCGTAAAGCTTTTTGGCCCAATGTTCTTTTGCAAAATATATGTATGTACGAAAGTATACCCAACTTTTCCCAAACACATTAATGGTGACTGTAAACTGTGTCTGCTCATTTATTTACATATTTAGTATTAAATTTCAGTTTTATAATGACTGCGACAACACTACAAACTACAAATTTTTGGCTGCGAAAGTTACAAACTAACTTTGTCTCATAAAGTTGCCAACAATTTGCTAAAATGAGTTGGTCTGGCAAATTACCAAATAAAACTAATATTAGTGTGCGAAATTTTAAATAAATTTTCACTGCTTCGTTTGTTTGCATTTGTTGCGGAAATACTACAATATTTAAATTCATTCATTTGAACTGAATGAGCACTAGAAGAGGTTTAAGAATGATTCCAATTGCCATGTGAAGTAGAAAATCGGTATTACAATTTCACAGTCACTTTAATTTATGTGGGCATGAGTTTACACTTTAATAACGTACTTATTTTCTGGAATTTTCGAATTCTGCAAAAAGTATACAAAAATGTGTGAAGAGGGCGCAAGGTTTCTATCAACGGCGGGACTGTCTGGACGTTTTTTTCAATATTTTACTGTGCACTTTTATTTATTTACTGGTTTCAAAACTGCCGGTTTTCCAAGGCTGTCTGTCATTTACGAATACGGATCGTTTAACAACCGAAGAATGCGTAGAAATAGTTAAAATTTACAACAAAAGTGGTATTTAAGACGTGGATTTTCAATCAAACGAAATTTTCTTCAGCGATGAAGCTCATTTCTCATTCCGTGGTTTGGTCAACAAGCAAAATTATCGCATGTGGGGCTCGGAGGACCAAAAAATGATTGCCATTTGCATCCGGAAAAAGTGACTGTTTGGGGTTTTTTCGAAAACTACCTCAAAAAGATCCACTGCTGCAACAAATCCAGAAGTGGGCATTTAAATGCCATTGTTCGCACATAACGACAAGATCCAATGATTATAATGAAATTAAAGTTTAATCGAAACCATAGTTTTGTGTGTGTTTTATTTAATTTCACTTGAACAATGGATAATCCTATATTAAACCCTACTGACAAAATTATGGTTTAACGCAGTCTACGCATTAGGATCTGCAATAGAAAATTTCCATAAATCGGCCAATTTATTAGGTGCGGAACTAAGTTCTCCCTGTTTTTTTTTATAAGAATGCAACTATATTATGAAACTATGTTTCCAAATTCATTGAAATTATTGTCCATCGCTAGCTACTACTTTTCCCCATATTTATGGCAAAGCACTAATTCTGTCACGGTGAAACTGTTCATCTTTTAAAGTTACTGAAGTTGATGCCGATTCCCAGTGATAGTTTCGCTTGGTTTCAACAGCTCTTAACCTGGTCCCCACCGAGACCGATATGACGCAGAAGGATGACCGGGCAGCCCCCATGACTTCCTGTTCTTTAGATTACTGTAATGAATCTATTTTGCATTTTGAATGGGCATTGTACTGCAGTCCATATTCATTCTCTGTAGTAAACTGAATACTCTACAACTATTTCAAATATATGACGCTAAGAATATACGCGTTAAATCCTTTTGCTGATGGCACGCTCTCAAACAAGCAATGACAAAACTGTACTTAGTTTCCGAAATGTTGTCTTTCTAACGCCACCTAGTGTAATTCGATTGCACTTGTACAACGCAAGATAAGGATTGCTAAAGAAGTCTTTTGGGAATATAATGGATTTTCTTTTTTCTCTGTCTGATGTTTATAAATTTTGGCTTCTATATCTTGTAATTTAAGTGGATTCTATTTAAATTTCGCGCAGCTGTTTTGAAATTTACTACTTACTGCATAAAATTTTAATGAACAATTATATTAACTTTTCGCCCAGATTACGCTACTGGTACAAGCAGATTTCTTAAAATGTAATCTCCTTTTTTGTCAACCACAAAAAGTTAAACTGTAGCAAGTATGAGCTTTGAAAAATTACTACTACGTCTACCGACTGTTCTTTTTACTGATGTTAAGGGAGTTATCGCTGCATCGCTGTTTGAACCGTAAAAAAATATTATTACATGTATGTGCTTTGTGAATTTTCATAACATCGCATCATTTTCAAAGGCAGCAAAATGTTCTCCTAGATTTTTTTTATTTCATTATGAGGAACTAGAGTTAGCAACCGGAAATCCACGTCCTGACATTGCTCGCCATTCCCAACCATTTATCTTTCCCATAATTCCGGAAAATGGCGAACAAAGAAATTTCAAATTTGGGCTCTGTGACTGTTTTTCGCTTGGGAGTAAACAGATCCCTTTGCAGAATTTCTCAAACAGCTCACAACTTGCGAACTTTGGGAAAGCATTATCTTGTGTCATCCGTTTGATGGTTGCTAAAATGATGTGGCGATTAGTTGAGAAACTAAAATAGCATGCTTAGTATCGTTGTGTAGACTTGACCAGATGGTGAGCTCAACCCCACTAGAACATGTTATATGCGACTGTTAGCGCCCGCAACAGTTATCATTATGCAAACGGATATTCTGTATATTCATATCTTTCTCCGGGGTATCAAAGCAGGCTATGAGAACAAACACTGGGTTTGAACTCCGTCCTTATTAGCCCCCGCTCATATACTATTTGCTACCTGTAGCTGTCAGCATGAACATAAAGAGGAGAGGATTGCTAACATATGTTACTATGGGCTAAGCAATCGATTCAATGATAAAGCTCTACCTCGACAAACAAAACTATGACTGTGTCAGACGTTGGTTCTACCTGTCTTGTTATAGGGCGCAGAATCCTGGGTTATGATGCAAGCGGATGAATCAGTACTGGTAGTTTTCGAGAGGAAAATACTCCGGAAAATATATGGACCCATCATCGTTAACGGAGAGTATCGGCGTCGCATGAACAATGAGCTGCATGAGCTATATGGCGACATCGACGTGGTCAAACGCATTAATACACAGCGATTGCGTTGGCAGGGTCTTGTTATGCGAATGGACCCAAATGCTCCAGCACGGAAAGTTTTCAACAACGAACTCGATGGACGGCGCAAAAGAGGGCGACCAAAACTCCGTTGGAAACACCAGGCTTTTGAAATACTATCGAAACTTGGTGTGACGAATAGGAGGAGATGCGCAGGAGATCGGAGCGTTTGGAATTATTTTCTACTTGTGGCGTATAATAGATAAGTATGTCTATTCCAGTTGCCACCTAAGAAGAAGAAGGTGTTGTTATTTGTTACTCTCCACACATATATACGACTTTAATTTCTCAACATTAACTCCACGTTAAACTTCATACACCGCCACAAAGCCGATAAGTTATTTAAAAGCATTAAATTCCACCCTTGCACAGAAGTGCCCACACCGCCATCTGCTAGAAATCTGTGTTCCCCATCAGGCCGGCCTCAACAGTTCAAACTTCGTAGGACATGCCTTTATCGCCTGGTCATTTCAAGCTCTATTCAACTCAATATCTCCTTCTGCTAGGAATATTATTCCCCATCCGGCTGGCATCACAATACAGGCAATAAACTTTCACTTAATCATAATCACTAAGAACTCGCTTTTTTGAAAATAATACTTTCTAACTTTCTGACACTTCTTACAATTCTCATTTTCTGACATCTCTGTATTTTTTCCGACAAGCTTGAAAGAATATGAATATACATAGCGTGCATCCTTCATAAGATAGAAGCGCATTACAAAGCTTCTGCTTTACTGTAGGAACAGAAACACCCGCATACTATGTCATCTGTTCGTAAAAAGCGATCATAGTCTTTTTCCCACTGCGTATAATGGTAAGTATGATATGTAAATGACTGAAGCTTATTTTAGCGGAGCTGATTAGGTCTTATCAGTGTGGCCTTAGAGCTTATAAATCAATAAGTGACCAGGTATTCTCACTACGACAAATTTTGGAAAAAACTCAAGAAATACGTATCAATACATACTACCTTTTCGTCGATTATAAAGTTGCCTTCGATAGTCCGATACGGCAAAAACTGTATGAAGCCACTGCCGAGCGGGAAATTCCTAAAAAGTTTATTTGTCTTATTATGATGGCACTATCTCAGAAGTCTTTCATAAAGATAGGCCACAATTTTTGTGAGTTATTTTATACCAAACGAAGATTTACACGGGACGACAGCTTATCGTTTTACCTCTTCAACACCCGCTGAAAACGATTATGGGGAAAACTGCTGGTACTGGTGCTATTTCTAATAAAAGCCATAAGCTATTTGTATACGCCGACGACATAAATGCTGATGCAGGCTTTTGATTGATTGGGAAGGAGTAAGCAAAAAATGGACTTGATGGCAAACTAGGATCAAACAAATTTATTTTTTGAAGAAAAAAAAATTGATTTAGCACGCTTGCTAAACGTGGACGAGTATAATTTTGAAGTAGTGGATCAACTCATGTATCTCAGCTCCGGTGTTAATAAAACCATTAATGTTAGCAGGTGGGATTAAGAACAGAATATTGCTTACGACAGATGTTACTATGACATAGTCCTCTCTCGACAAAGAAACATCCGACCATTACCTTTACCCGTCTTGCTACATCGTGCCTAATTCTGGGTTATATCACAAGCATATGCAGGGAATCTTTGAAAGAAAAATAATGCAGATAATATTTGGACCTATTATCGTTAACGGTGAGCATCGGCATCGCATGAACCATAACTTGTATGAGTTATGCATCGACATCGACTTGGTCAGGAGCATCAATACTCAACGCGCTATGTAGGTCATGTTGTGTTGTTGGCCTTTGACTATAAACTTAATGATTGAGGATGACGGAAACTCCTTTAGATTGGCCATGCTTCTCAAGCCGACATTCTCCAAACTAGGTTGACCCACATAAATTCTTTATTTTAAGAAATTTTGTAATTACTTTTTATATACGAGGCGTGTCCAAAAAATAAGATGCATTTTTAAATTTCGCGGGCTACGTATATTCGACTTTCGATTATTATTTTTCTTTATGTTGATACACTTTGTCGAAGATATGTTGACGGTTTTATCCATATAGCATGTTTAGCCTGTTTTTGAGAGGCATAAATAAGACAAGTATTTTGCGTGTTCGGCGATTTTCTGCTATCGAAAAAATGGATCGAAGAAGTTGCATCAAATTTTGTGTAAAAAATGGAATTAAGTGCTCAAAAACACTTGAGAGTATTCTGAGTTAGAAAAATGTTTACAAGTGGCACAAGCTTTTCACAGAAGGTCGAGAAGATGTGAATGACGACGCTTGCTCTGAACGCCTCAGCACATGAACAACCGATAAAAATGTTAAGAAAGTGAAGAAAATTGTTATGAAGAATCGTCGAATCACAATTAGAGAAGTTGTTCAGGATGTCGGCATATCGGGTGGCTCATGCCATGCAATCTTTCCGGAAATTTTGGACATGAAGCATATGGCAGCGGAGTTCGTTCCAAAATTGCAAAATTTTGACCAAAAACAACGTCGCATGAGCATCGCTCAGGAATTGTTGAATGACGTCAACGATAATGCAGATTTGCTTAAAAAGGGCATAACTGATGACAAATCATGGCTATATGGTTATGACATCGAAACCAAAACCCAATCGTTCCAATGAAAGAGTCCAGGAGAGCCAAGATCAAAAAAAGCACGCTAGTTACCATGGCGTAGTGCATCGGGAGTTTTTTTCACAAAGTCGTACGGTAAATAAGGAATATTACCATGAAGTTATGCGCCGTTTGCGTGAAACAATACGAAAATAACGCCCGGAATTGAGGAAAAAAAATTAATGGTTTTTGCATCATGATAATGCACCTGCTCACTCATCTTTGCTTGTGACGATTGAGGAGTTAAAAACCTAATCGTTGCTATTGTTGATATTTCACTTTCAGAAAGTATGTATATTGAAGTACGCTTCTTTTAAAAGATTGAATTGAAATACTATTATTCTCTTAGAACCCCAGAAAATCCCGATTTCTTGGGAAATGTAAAGCTGGGTTAAAAGAACAACTCTACGCATAATAATTCATATTTTTACCTACACGAGCATAAAGCTTAAGTAAAGCAAACATGAGGAAAGTTTTCATATGTGTCGTCATATATCCTGTGTCAACTCATTGTGTGTAGTGAGGAGAGTTTTTGCTCTCTACTTGCATTGTTCTTCCTTAATAACAGGATCTTTGTGCTTTGCTTTCATGATGGCTTCTCATACCCATGCTTTAATACAAACTTGTAACGGTGCCAGACCGGATACAATATATGTCGTATATAAATCACTCACTGTATAGTAAAATTTGCTACGTAAAACAAACAGTTTAGTTTTCCGACAAAAATAAAAAATGTCCATAGAAAAATGTTGCTTTACCGACATTTAGTCAATTATTTAACACAAATTATTCGGAATACAGCTTAGTTAACACAACCAAAAATTCTTGTGGTTTGAAACTCACATATTGCCATGCATTATGGCATATCCCGTGCGTCAAATGCAGATGTCAATTTGGATCGTATACATTTTAATTTATTGGATATTAAATACTATAGAGATTTGAATACGACGGTTTCAAAAGTTTAAAAATCCTTGCAACTCCGTATTTCACAGGGCGGTCCCAAAACTAGACGACTGTCGTATAGATGGTGCCAGCAGTTTGAAAATTTTGGTGAAAAGTGACAAACTTATAAAACATATGTTTCAAGTTTATAGTATTTTTATTTGAGCTATCAAACGTAAACGATCTCAGTGAATTTGTAAACACGGAAAAAATTGGTCACCGTTGTGTAATTCAATTTTTCCATTTTAAAAGTCCAACCAATATTTAAGCCCAGCAAGATTCTATTCTGGGGGAGTCTGCTCCTTCGTTTACGATTGTAAACTTTATATTGCAGAATTTAAACGAGCCCGTAAGACCTGCCATGACGGACACCGTAGTAGTCGATCATTTAAGATGTTCACGCCAGACACGATTAAGAATATCCTCAAACTAGTATTGGGCGATCGTCGGCTGAAGTTGTGTGAGCTAGCTGAAATGATAGGCAAAAACTGCTACACATCGCATATTGACCGAAGATTTGAAGATGAGAAAGCTGTGCAAAAGGTGGGTGCCGCGCTTGTTTTCAATAGAGCAAAAAGAACGCTGTGAAGATGTTCCAGTAAAGTGTTTGGCAGTTTTTCATCGAAATGGAACAGAATTTTTGCATTGATTTATAACCACGGATGAGACATGGGTCCACCACTTCACATCTGAGGCAAAGGAACAGTCAAAGCAGTAGGTTGGAATGGAAGAATTGTATCCAAAGAAAGCGAAGACTGCTCGATCTACAGGCTATTTCATGGAGTCTGTTTTTTTTGGGGATAAGCATAGGGTTATTTTTATTGATTATCTTCAGAAAGGATAAACCATCAGCATCAAATATTGTGCTAGTTTAGGTGCTGAAATTGTGGAAAAAGACCACATTTGGCGAAAAAGAAAGTGTTGTTTCATCAAGACAGTGCTCCAGTTCTCACATATTTACATAATTGCCAGAGCCAAAGTTAATGAATTAAAGTTCGAATTGATTCATCACGCACATTATTCGCCAGATTTAACTCGCTCGGACTGTTTTCTATTTCCAAATTTAGAAAAAATGGGTCGATGGATAGGCGATATGCCAATAATGAAGAGGTAGAGTCTGCAGTTGATGGTTATTTAACAGTTCTTACTGTAAACAGAGGGTAGGAGCTATTGATGTGTATCGAGCTAGAAGGTGATTATGTCGAAAAATAAAGAAAATGTTTGCCAAATTTTTTGTATCTTCTTTGTTAGTTGAGCTAGTTTTGGGACCGTTCACCTAAACGATAAAGAAAGGAGGAATGCTATTTTTTTTTTAGGCAGATAAAGCAATGCTTGAATTTTATTAAGAACTTTCCACCCGCCGTGCATTAAAACACCGTCGTGAAAGTGGGATGAAATTGTGATCCTCTTCCAAACATTCGGAGTAGCATTCAGAGATTAAACGGCGTTATTCATAGCCATTAAGTTTGTGTTGCTGGATCAAATGGATCATGTACACATGCAGTTCTAACCTCTTATAAAAAGGCATAAAATCGACTACCTCAATTTCTTTTGTACACTTTCACGGACAACGATGATATCTACCGCCGTTCTAGCTTTTCTTAAACGTGTGCATGTTGCCTGATTGTTTAACGAATCAATCGCCTCAAATTTGGCCACCAAACATTGTACATCTGATTTGCAGCGTCTGCCATAAAATGGACACAACTTCCGTAATATTTGCACTAACAAATAAGTAGCAGTTAACAGATTTGACACCCACCCTATTTGCAAAATCCGTTGTTTGTAAGTGTGAAATTGTTAATTTTTGTATCGTAGCATTCCCTTTGGAATGGAGTTTTAAAAAGTTGGGGAAAAAATCTTTTGGAATAGATCTTAATGATTGCAAATTAGTAATTTACAAAAGCCTAGTTGTGGATCCTCTGGTTGCGAACAACACTGTGGAACATTTTTGGGGTTTTTGTCTGGGGGGTGAGAAATTCCAAGTCAGGGTGATGGTACTAGGTCAGTATAGTAAAATCCTCAAAGGGTTTCGCGTTCGTATGTGCCAGTTTTTTTTTATGACCTTTTACATTTTCTCCGAATTAAAAAAAAAGTAATAAACAAAAGGTTATTTGATTTTTATGGTTGCTGTAAAAAACTGAAAAACGGTCATAAATGTGCGCGGACAATTAAAAGGAAAAAAGGAAAGTGCACTTTTGTAATTATTTGCGTTTTTTCTGTTGGCTACCTGCATGATTTTTTTACACAAATTGCACCCACATTCATGTGTGGTCATGTTTTAGAACGTCAGTAAAATATTGAAAAATACGTAGTATAAATAGGTGTTCCTTGTTAGATTTTTGTCATTCATTTTGTCATAGAATATGGAACTGTGCAAGCCAGATATAAATAGCTTTTGCTACTGCTGCGGTCAATATGTCTCAACACATAAAAAAAGGGGAAATTTCAGTACTGATTTTGTTCAAATATACGAGATGTACTTCAACCAAAATGTTATAGTGAACAAAAATTGGGTGCCAAATATAGTGTGTAAAAGCTGCTACAATCGTCTAATGGATTGGAAAAATAGAAGACGTGAAAGTATGCCATTCGGTATCCCAATGACTTGGACTAATCCTGGCGAAGGTCACAATCCATTGAATTGCTATGCATGTGCGAATAAAGGAGCCGCAAAAAGGATAAGAAAATCGTATAATTACGTTGGTGTTGCAAGTGCCGCAACACCATTGCCTCATTCGGACGACATTCCTGTGCCAAAAGCTTCTAGCCCAGATATTTTATCTTCTATGACTGCTCCGACATATGATTTACGTGATGATCCCCCATATGAGCCATCAGTATCCCATGAGCCAATTTTAATAAATCAAAATAAGCTTGATTCAATTGTTGCCAAATTGGAATTAACACAGCATAAATCGGAAGAGCTGGCTTTGTTTTTGAAATCAAACAATTTGTTGGCACCCGGTGTGAAAGTCACAGCTTATCGAAGTCGTCAGGCAACACTCCAAAGTTTATTCCTTGTGAATGATGGAAAAACTTCTGCATATTGCCCGGATGTAGGAAAATTGATGAATGCAATGGAAATAAAATATGAAGCAGATGACTGGAGATTATTTATTGACAGTTCAAAACTCAGCTTGAAGGCAGTTTTACTGCATAAGACCAATAAAAAACCTTCAGTTCCAATCGCCTATAGTACAGAAACGAAAGAAACATATGATGTACTGGAAAATATTTTGAAAATGGTTAACTACGCCAAACATAGGTGGCGCATATGCTGCGATTTAAAAGTTGTAGCTATGCTTTGCGGTCTTCAAAGCGGCTATATAAAATATATGTGCTTTTTGTGCGATTGGGACACACGATTTTCCGGTGACCAATATGCATGCCACGGATGGAAACTCAGAGAGCACAGCAGGTTACAAACGGCCAATATTATTCGTGAGCCTCTAGTACCGAAGGAGAAGATATTGCTGCCTCCACTGCATATTAAACTTGGAATTGTTAAGAATTTCATCAAAACTATCGCCAAAAGAGATGAAGTTTTCTTGTGTTTGAAACTAATTTACCCGAGACTCAGCGAAAGTAAAATTAAAGAAGGTAAGTTATAATATCACATTCATTTCCCATGATTTCCCATCTTTACAAATTCATTTTTTCCAATCAGGCGTTCTAAATGGTCCAGATATACGAAAGCTGATTAAAAGTGATGCATTCAACAATATTTTGATTGACGCTGAATTGGATGCATGGCTGGCAATCAAAGAAGTAATAGAAGGCTTGTTGGGAAAGCATCGTCCTACCAACTACGATGTTTCTGTCGCAAGGATGTTAAGATCGTTCTCGGAAATTGGTGTCCACATGTCCTTGAAAATCCATTATTTACGTCATCATCTGGACTACTTCAGCAAACAATTGGCTACCGAATCTGATGAACAAGGCGAACGCTATCATCAAGTTGCTATGCCATTTGAAATGAGGTAATACTGATTTTTTATTTTTTCAAACTCATTTTAATAAAACAAAAACTTACAGATATAGAGGCAAAAAGTCGCCGAGTGCAATAATTGCGGAAATTTGCTGGTGGAGTAAGCTTGTGTGGCAAGACAAGGATGATCCTGATGATAAAGAATTTTCAGGAGGTGCAGAAGGACCAGCAGTGGAGTCACACATTGATATTATGTGTGGTTCAGAAACTGATGACAGCGATGAATGCGATGCCAATAGTCCCGAACAACCACCATCGAAAAAGTCTAGGCAATATTTATTAAAATAAATAAAAATAAATAAATAAAATAAAAATAAAAAATTATAAAAATGTTTACTTTATTTTTTTAGTAGTTTATAGCCAGAAGTCTGGAGTTATTGGGGAAAATTTATAAAAAAAAACGCGATAAATGACACTTTTTTGAATAAAAACAAATATCAATATTCTTGTCAAAATGGGATACCTTCACTTAATTGTAAATAAAAGCAGAACGCGTTAATCGATTTCTATGATCTATGTCGCATTTTGTTTATAGGTTATGTGGCCTTACGCAAAAGTTATAAGACTTGACACTTTTTTCCGTTTGGGATTTATATGATTAAAAAAAAAAAAAAAAATTTTGACAAAATTTTCTTCATAAATTTATTTATAATTGCAAAAATGTTGATTTGATATGAATGGATTAAAGGAAATGTAATTTTTAATTTTTCTCAATTTGTTTCAGCAAAATCGAACTAGTCGTTCTCGAGTTATGTCAAACTACGTTTTTGCCAAAGTTTTACAACTAAGCGAAAAAACATCAAGATAAGGAAAAAATGTAAAAGGTCATAAAAAAAACTGACACATACGAACGCGAAACCCTTTGAGGATTTTACTATACTGACCTAGTACCATCACCCTGACTTGGAATTTCTCACCCCCCAGATTGGCTGTTGTACTGTGTAATTAATATTAGAAAATTCTACCAGCCAAAAACCACAATATTTACTACTGAAACACTATAGCTTGAAATTATTGTTTCTACGGTATGAAAATTCCGATGTTTACCATCATATAATGACGTGGCACACCACATTTGTAGCTGCTCTCCATCCCATAACACAAAACCATCTTTCCGTAATATACGACAAAAACATGATTATTATTCCTCTACGGGGTAGACCTCTTGATTGGAATCGTATCTTTAATGCGATTTAAATTTTGTATGTACGTTGTGTTCACTATCTACATCATGATTGATGTCCTTATTCAGGGCGTTAAGGTGCTTTTTAACAAGATGATTTGCGAACTTACATAACTTTGAATTTAATATTAATTCCACACATTATTTTTGCATAATTTAAGTTCCCAGAATATCACGCCTCATTAGTGTATCTGATTTGCATCTTTGAATATACAGAAAAACTTCTTTTCCGCTCTCTTCGCATACGAACACATAATTGCAGAGCATTTGCCATCAAACAAACATGGCGTCGCAGTATTTACAGGCAATCAGATACGGTATTTCCCCCATTAACACAGATTCATTTGTGGTTACGTGACATCGAATTCCTGATATATCGAAGTGGAGAACTTTTTGAGTTTTTATATGTAAATTGAATTAAATCTCAGTCATGTGACTTGAGAATGGATGTGCTTGCGCATGTATTGAAATCTGAAATCGTATGCAGTCATATATATTATGTGTTAGGGTGGCACCAATTTTTAACTTTGAAATTTTATTGACTCCCAAACCAAGCGTTATTTGCCTTGGCTTAAAAGGTACTTGAAGGTACTTAAAATTTGAGAAAAATCCGATGATTCTGGGTCATTCAATTTCGGGGCCAAAAATTGTTGGTCATTTTATATTGATAAAAAAAGATTGGTTTCGAAGTAAACAAAAAAAAAAAATAAGATCCATAACTTAAACCTTTAGTAAATAAACATTTTTCAGCAACTGCTACAAATTTAATAGAGAATAACAAAATAATTTTTACGTGGAATGAGCATCAGTATTGATGTATAGTCAATATAATTTATTAAATCAAAACATACTAGACGAAAAATATTAATAGTCGCTCATATTTTTTTAAATAATTTCCAAGGAAACTGTACAGTCATGTTTCACTAGAAATTGTTATTAAACAGAGACAAAAGTCTGTTCATATATAATCATAACCTAAATTTTATAAATGACTGTACACGAAAGAAGACGACTAAAGTTGTATAATTTAATCCAAAATATGAATTACTTTAATAAATATTGTACCTGATTAGTATACGCGATTATTTCATATTTGATAGGAAGGAAATTCTTAGAGTGTTTACATTAGATCTCCGCAAAGCGATTATTTAAAATACACATCAAATGTAATATTTATAATGATATAAGCAGAAAGGATAATTTTATTATAAAACTCATTCGAAACCAAATTGTGCGATGTACTCAATATAAGGAAGACAATCTAGTTAGTGCGCTCTATTATACAAATACGGCCTATATAGAGAATACAACTGAAAAAGTATTTGTACCACCAGAAACTTTCTTATATACCTATATAAATAGTCGAAAGGCTATACAAAACGATGATGGTGTTCCAATGTTCTACCGTCATTATCGGAGGGTTACAACAAAGGAAATAAATATCAACGCAGTTAGTGAAACAGGCATATGATTTAACACTTGCATACCTAACAAAGATATTGACATTATCTCCAGATTAGACACCAGTAAATACTGGCGGATCACTTAATATAAATACGCATTTTTCGTGAATTTTCCCTTGTACAACTTGACTCTCCTTTACCAGTACTTTGCTATAAACGTAATGGTTTTTTTCTTCTCTTTAATTTTTCATCACATTACATATATCATAATTCCTCGCGTGTACTACTAATTATATTGAAAAAAAAAAAATTAATACTTAAGTATAATAAAATAAGATTGTCAAAGAGTCCCGAATATGGGGCGTTGTATAAGTTAAATAACATAAGAACTACAACCATTTAAGCTTCTTTTTCTTTCTTTTTCAAAACCGCCGGTCTGGCAAGGCTGTTAGCTGTTAAATACCTGTCATCTAAAATGTTATTTATTTAGTGAGAGGTTTGCCATTTACGTATATGGATCGTTTAACAACCAAAGAAAGCGTAAAAATAATTAAAACTTACTACCAAAGTGGTGATTCAAACGTGGATATTTTCCGTACATTACGGCATAATCATGTGCAAGAAATTTGCAAGATTATAAAGAAAGTTTTAAGAGACTAAAAGCGTTACAGATGTGGCCAAGCCTGTGCATCATCGCAATGTACGCACTGCCGAAAATATGACTTCTGTTAGCAAAAGCATGGCGGATAATCCAAATTTCAGCTTAGATTCAATAAAATTGTCGACTTTTTTTGGCTTGCAATTGACGATTGTGAACTGGACGATATGTGGTTTTAACAAGACGGTGCTACAAGTCACACAACATGACCGATTTTGGCTTTATTGCATGAGAAGTTTAAAGAAAGCGTAATTTAAAGTCTTGGCGGCATCAATTTGCCACCAAGATCATGCAATTTGCCACCGCTAGACTTTTTTTAAGCGGCTACATCAGAGACCGAGTTTACGTGGATAATCCTTACACTGTGTAGCATATTCGTCAAGTTATCGCCGACGTACCGTCCGAAATGTGTGAAAAAGCGATCAAAACTACCTCAAAAGGATACAAAGGCGGTTATTTAAAAGACATTGCATTTCGTACATAATAACAAAGTCCAAGGATTATAATGACATAAATGTTTAATCAAAATTATAAATTTATGTGTGTTCGACTTAACTTTACTTTTGAAACCGAAAAATGGTTAACCCGGATCATCTAACAAACACAAAAATTTCAGTTAGGTGAACTGACTTACATATACATGAATTCAATGCAATCGCTTAAAAAATATGAAATTAGGAATATATTGGTTAAGTCTATGAGGTGGGGGCGTGGTTACTTGATTGAACTTTCTCAAATTTTAAAGGAGACTACAAAGCAATACAAGGAAAAAATATGTAGGTTGCTTCAGTATACGTGTTAGGAGTTGTAGAGAAAATTGGAATTTCGGATAATCGGCCAAATTTTATAGGAGATCGAGTAGCAGACGTAAGGTGACAACGCTATGTATTTTTAATTTTAAGACACTACCTTATTAAATTTAACTAAGTTGAGTACAACTGTGTAGAAGATATGGGCATAACATAATGGCTAAATCTGTTATTTGTGTGAGAGGTATTTGGCAGGGTGTGATCGATTTTCTCAATTTTCGGCTCTACAGGCAAAAAATTAAACTGCGGAAAATCGTCCAATCTGTATACCAGGTACCAGAAAGAGAGTGACAATATGGTCCGTTTTCATCTGAAGGCACTACCTTAACAATCCCTTATCGTGAATGTGGATCACTTAACCGGGGAGGAGATATGAACTTCACAATATTTGGATTAAATCGGTCATTTGTATGGGAAGTACAAGGCCGTAAGAATCGGTACCTTAGACGCTTCCTTCTGGGTATTATAGTTTTGCCTTATCATTCTTCTATGTGAAAGCATAAAAATGGAACACTCAGGAGGACACATTTAAACTACCATGTATCTTTTGACCAAAGACTGTAAATCTTAATAAATCATTTTGAAATTCGACATAGCCTAATATATTGCTGTAGCGTAACTGGGTATTGTAAATTTTTTATATATCATGCATTTTTCCTGATGCTTTCCATAGAAATTAAACGATTTTCAGAAATTCAGAATATATGTAGAATGATTTAAAGCTTAACTAAACCCATTCGGATACCTCCCTCACAAATAACCAAATTAACTCGTATATTTTCATGTTCATATAATAAATTCAGTTACATTAAATTCAATGAAATTTACCATTCGTTAAGTGTTTGCCAAATTAGTACGTGAGAGTCTAAATGACATCATTGTCACGATTCCTTCTAATACCTCCCACACAAATTGACGGCCTTCTCCTTTCCTTTGCTATTTCTAAGAAGCATGCAAAACTAACCTAAGTTTTGTTCCATTATAATGATTTATAATGCTTAAATATTATTCAAAAATATCGATTATTTAACTTTGCCTCCTCTGGTATCTCCCACACAAGTGACCGATATATTTTAAAAGTTTTTTTGCGACGTATTCAACCAATTTTTCTATACATCATGTGTTTGATAAACTTAGTCTTGGATGTGAAAATGGATTGCGTTACGACTCATTTTCTGAAAAGATTGTGATATCTCTGATACAAGTCCTTCTGATACATCTCATACAAATGACTGATTTAACCAATATGGTCGTATGCTCGCATGTTTTATGCGGTTGCATTTAATTTAGTCAAATTGAATACTCCTGTGAAAATATGGTCTAGAATGAAAATAGACTACTTCACTCTTCTGGTGCCTCCCATAAGAAATCACCAATTTTCCGGAAATTAAATCTTTGTTCTGTAATTTCTAATTGCTAAACTACAATAGCGTAAATTTTTGTTCATTATTCTGATCGACCCACACTGTGGTAATTCATAAATCTTGCTATAAAAAATTAAAAAAAAAAGTCTGGCAACATTCCTTCTGATCGTTTAATGAGCGTCTCAATACAATAGGTAACTGTAATTCAGTTTTTGTTTGCTTGTTTTTAGCTCTTATTGAGATTTAAAGTCAGTTGTTGTCAACAGGTGCATTCAGATTTCAAATAGAATCGTATTATTTGTATGACTTTGCTCTATTATATTATTATTAAGCTTTATTTCAAGAAAATATATTACAATTTTCATTTAAATATTTCCATTGTAAGTATTAAAAAAAAATTTTTTTTGTGAGAAGTTCAGAAAATGCAAAAAATAAAATATTTCCTTTTTTTAAGTAGAGTTAAAGCTATTTATTCCGGATAGTTCCGGTGTAAATCTATATTTTGGTTAATCTTTCAAGTATTCGCTTTGAGGTAAATCAAAAACATTTTGCGCATTTTTGCAACTGCCATACATTTTTTTCAGTTTTCCAGTATGACTTTCGAGAAAGGACACTTTCCAAAAATGGATAAAAACTCAAAAAATACATCGCAAGGACGGCTTATTGACATTAATAATGGTTAGATATGGTCTTCAAGATATACCAGAAGACGTGAAAAGAAATCTTAAGGTAAACATAAATATTATTTGTTTTAAGCTAGCCGAAACATGGAAAAAAGGTGGAAGACATCGTGACCGTTTCTTAACATTGGCTTGATGAACCGTATATATTGCCTAAAAGTGTACAACCGAAAAGTTGTAAAAAGAATGGGAGAAAACCGAAAAACTTTGATGACTGTAGTGAAAAATCGAAAAAAAGAAACATCCAAAACCTTTTAGATTCAACTGACCATTGAGAAATTATTAAAGCTAGTGAGCAAGTGTTTCGCAAAATGGGAATGCGAGATTCAGCCAGTCTTGTAAAAGATCTATCGGAAGCTTCATCCAGTAAAGATACGGAAGTGAAAAAGATATGCAAGAGATTTAGCTCTGAGCCTTTAGGGAGCCTTTCTCCCGATGAAGCTTTATCTTTCATGGTTGATGCTCGGATAAAACTCAAAACAAAATGCAAAAATCTTTTGCCCTCCTATACTACACTAATTTAGAGAGTTGTTTACGACAAAAACATCGAGAATAGACACAAATACAGATCTTTTCAATCGGCTATTAATTTCTTCAGATCCTTTTATCGCAAGTTTGCCTCACACTTCCTCTCGAGTTCGAAGTTTGATAACAAAAGAAGTTTTTCATTATCTGTTGATGCTATCGAGGAAGAAGAATCTTTTAACCATGCATATGGAATTGACTAAATTAAAATCTCTATGTGTATTTATGTGTTTTATCTGTAAAACAAAAAAGAAGTGAATAAAACAATTACTATTAAATATTTATTAAAAATATTAAAATTATTTTAATACTAAAAATGACTACATCCGACTCTTTACATAAAAACTCACCTAGTAATTTTATTATATGATTAATTAATTGTATTCGACGTAAATATTAGTATGTATGTATATATATAACTACAAATAATCTCAGAGCATGTATTTAAGAAACCAGTCTTTTATCTTAAAAGTATATTTTTTCTTGACAGTGTGAACTATTTACTTTTTGCGTCATTTTACTAAAAAAAATTTTTTTCCGAAAAAAAAAGTTGATTTTTTACAATCATTTATACATTTGAACTAATTTTTTTGTTTAATACATAAGTGAGAAGTGAATCCTACGCAATTTATTAACTTTGTCCAGTTAGATTTGTAAACTACCACACTGTGCGACCGTGGCGTGATGATTATTTAGTACACGCCACTATCTTTCGCTTGATCTCGAATTCAACCCCGCATACAGTCACCTATCATTATTTAAGCGGCAGTCACCTCGCTGTGTCAGGCGAGTACTTCAAGTAGTCGACTAATTGACCAGTATTGTAAATGTTTTTCAAACTGCAACGCTCGAAATCGTCTTTAAACTGTAGGCACCGCTAAGTGAGTCTAAAAATAGAATGCATGTAAGACCACTGAATGTGAAAAGCTTTTCCATATCTCATTTATGGGATGCAAGCGACTGTGTTTACTGTCCAATAATTCTCAATTCTCAATAAAATGCAGCAATGTCCTTTCTGGTATCCTCATACAAATGACTTTTTTAATCCAGATAATTTTAGCCTGATATTCTTCAATATGTTGTATTCAATTCATTCGCATATTGCGGACATCATGTGTTCGGTGGACTAAGTTCTGAAAATGAAAACAGTGGAAATTTCAGTGACACTGCTAATGTCTCCCACATAAATTAACCGATTTATCGAAATTGTACTTTCTTTCGTAATCCTTCATTCGCGGATTGAACTTATTTAATTGTTTGTCAATTCAATTGCAAATATGAAAAAACTAGTGAATTACCACGCCTCCTCTGCTACGTTCCATAAAAACTGCCTAATTTAACTCATATATTCCTATACATCTACCTTTCAGTTAGCCTCATCGGATTCTATATAATTTGGAATATTATAATTAGTTTTGCGAATGGAAATCGAGTGCGTTACCACGCCTCTTGGGTTATTACACATGCAGTTTGTCGAGTTAGATCAGGAATGCCTCAATAACTTCCAAACAGAGGATATGAATTACAATTTTTCTTCTCTTATTGTAAGGTAATTTAGCATATTTTTTCATAAGGAGCTACCGATTTGAAACTGTTATCACTCTTTTTACTTCACCGCAAAAAGTCGATGGGTGAGCATTGATCTCAGTCAATTCAACTGACTGAAACTTCTACATTGCTTTTACCGATTTTCATTGATTTTACTTGACTTTTGATCTCTAAGAATCACGGTCTAGAGCCAACTAATTTTCTTTAATTTTATATCGTTGTAGTTTTAGATCATTTATCACAATATTACATACGGCGAACTAACATCTGTGGAATAATTATTTTTACATACTATTTATTGTCACCCTAATATGTACATTAAGTAAATTGAAAACCCACATGTTGATGAATTCAGCTCAAGATGCTGGCTTTATTCTGTGCCCAGAGATATTTTATTGGGAAAAATTGTATTAAAGACGGTTTTTCATGATCGTATCCGTTTCGCAATTTTCGCAATCGAACTGATTTTAAATTTAATTTTGTTTTATGTAGATGCCTTTTTTCTCGTGATTTTCCATTTTGCGGAACGGCAGATTTCATTTTCAACTTTCATAATTAATAAAAATCAATAATCAATCACACAATAAAAATACAATTTTAACCGCTAGCTTTGCTTGAGCAAATGCTTACCATTGTAGGTATCTGGAGAATTTATTAAAAACTAATTTACTGGATGCAAAACTTCACTCATGTCAAGCGCAAACAGTCAATGGTGTTCGGTATCGTGAAACGAGAACCAGTTTTTTCGTGCCTAGAATTGAAAAAATGTATGTGGGGGGCATGTGGTTTCAACAAGACGGCGCCACATGTCATACAGCCAGAGAAAGAATTCTGTTTGCGCTTGACATGCCTCATTTCCATAAATAAAGGTCAAATAATTCCTCCAGCCCAAAATCCACATCACACAGTCGAGGATTTTCCTCTCCCCAAATGCGACAATTCTGCCTATTGACGAAGCCATCAAGATGAAAATGGGCCTCGTCACTGAAGATGATTTTATCGGCAAAATCAGCATTTTCATGTTGTCTCTCCAATACCCAATTAACGAACTCCCTTCGCTGTCCATGGTCAGCTGGCTTCAGTTCCTGAGTCAATTAAACTTTGTATGCATGAAGATGCAAATCTTTCGTCAAAATTCGCTGCATAGTGGATTTGGAGACACCAATTTGCTGAGCTCAGTGTCGAATTGAGGTGGATGGAGTTTGAGCGACAATATCACGTACAGCTGCGATATTTTCGGTCGATCGACCTAGTCAAAAGCGCGTTGTTATCTTTACATCACTAACAGACCCAGTTTTGGCAAATTTTTAATCTCTTTACAGTTGACTCTTTTGGAGCATTATTGTGACCCCAAATTGATCGCAAATTTGCGCACTGTAGCCGCAAAACTTTCACCGTTTTGGTTAAACAATTTCACAATGAGAATGCGGTGTTCATTCGTGAAGCACTCTATTTTTACTAACCTCGTACCTTCTACTAGCAAACAATAACAATTGTTCAAATGTCAAACAATGACACTTCGAATGGCTCCAAATTTAAATATTGCGTTCTGGTTGGGACTCCCTTTATAATATATTATTTGAAATTGATTTCCGTGATTTCGATGCTTCATTTGCTTCACACCATTGAATCCACAGCTGCATTGCCAAAAAAGTTTGGTTCGATTTCTCGGATATGTTTTGTGATAAACCAAAAAAACTGAGTTTTTCATTTCTAATGAAATTGTGTGTTTTTGTCAACTTGGGATTGCGGTTTTTATTAGATTTTCTTCAGCTTTAATCATTCTGCAATGAGATTGAAATTTTCAGAAAAAAAACACTCTGATTGTCCTCACATAGTAGATGTAGGCCACGCAGCAAAGCAATACAACACATGAACTTCAACTTTCCAAATATCATTTTTATAAAATATTTATATACGAGTTACTACTCTCTTTGGTAGTTACTCTTTGTCCATTATGGCATTACAAGCCATCTGCCCAAAAATAAAGCTCCATTCAGAATAACCACGATATCAACATACGAAGGCGATCTTAAAACTAGCCAACGTAACAAAGAAGACACAAAAAAGTTGGGAAAAGTTTTCTTTATTTTTCAACATAATCTCCTTTTAGCTCGATACACTTTTGCCAATGATATTCGATAGCTCCTATGCCCTGTTTGTAGTAAGAACTGTCAAACTTCTTAATAATAGCCGTTAACAGCAGATACAACCCTTTATTGTTAGGAAATCTTTTACTACTGGTCTATTTTCTCAAGTTTGGAAATAGAGAAGATTGTTCGAGGGAGCTTAATTTGGCGAATATGGTGCGTGATGAAACAATTCGATATTTACGTTCGCCAGTTACGACTTGCAAAATGTTAGAGTGTATCAAGTCCCAGGAAGATTTATAAATATTTACGTCGGTTATAGTACCATCCAGTCGGCCTGCCTACCTGCTATACAGATGAACATCGTTCAATCGACTTAAAAATATATGATACCCATTTGGCGGAAAGATATTCGTTATTAGCTTTTGCAACGTACAAATTTTAACCCCATTTATTTGTTAATAACATTACTTAGAGTTTTGTCATAAAATTTCAATAAGCATAACTAATTTTTTATAATTCTGTAAGATGGAAAACAATGTCCAGCAATCTTTAGAATGTTTTGGGTAAGGGAGCAAAATCATTTAACTGGTTTAATAATCTCCATATTACTCAATACCCAATGCCACATCAAATGTCACTCTAATTGCTTATCATTGCATTACTTAGAACATACATATGTATTGCATTGGTGCCTCACCATGAAATATGAATCAGGGTGTTTCTTTTTGTTTAGGAGATTTGGCAACACAAGTTATATTGAATATAATGGCTCGTAGTACTTTGGCCGAATATCCATTAATAAAGCCTGAAACTTTACTTAAGGACTGCCAACAGATTTGAATATTTCTGTATGAAACTATCATTGCACACTTTTTCATTTAATGCATTTCCACTTTTCTCACAATGGAGGTAAAAAGTTTTGTTTGTCTTTCAGTTTCTTTAAGTCGATTTGCTGTTATACTAAAAGCTCTTTACGCGGTTGGACAACAAAAAGATTTCAATATTTCCCACAAGAAATCTAGATAAAATAGTTTCAAGTACTTATGATAGAGATTGCATGCCGACATACGAGTATTATGTGCAGAAATGTCTTGTAAAACAATTAAATACATTCCATTTCCAGTGAACATTTAGAGACTAGAAATAAGGGAATCCTTTTTTAAATAATGTTTACGAAGTCTGTTATATGTTTTTCTTTATTTGGAATATTAGCCCATGTCTATAGCCCAGCTAACATAGCAGATAGGCTGGAATTACTCATTTAGTCAAAAGATATTCGACATTTAAAACGCTTCCTTCTGGGTATTAAGTTACCTTCACTCCTTCTGCTGACGTTACAAAAAAAGGTGGAACCCTACCGTGTTGGTCGGGAGTCAAAAGAGAGCCTGGTCAAGGCTACCATACGCTGCACCATAAGAGGGGCTTTGCCATTAAATCGTTTGTTTAGTCCATTGTAACACCTGTTTGCAAGCAATACTCATCTCTTCTTCTCTAGGCTGACATCATTAGTTTTATTCATTGCGGAGCCAAAAGTCAAAGTCAAAGTTCAAAGTCTTAGTTGTCCACACATCGTCCACAGTTCTGATCAGTAATATCGGCGGCACAAAATCCGCGACGGACAGTCAATTTTTGTGGATGCATTGCCTCCTGGTAAACCTCAATGTGGGTTGATATCGGTCCATATACGGCAATTTTGTTTATTGAGACAGACATTCATCATGCGTCTCCTTACTAATAACAATTTTACGGCTAAAATGGCGTCTTTGCCAGACGCTCCGAAGGCTATTATGTTTAAGCTTCTGGATAAGCCCGAACTCTTACAGGTGCAGGCTTAAGTCCTAACTTAAAATTTGTGAAACGTCGAATTTTTGCGCATGGCTAGGAATCGTCTGCCTCGGGTTGCCCTGCACAATTTCACACATCTGGCTTTCGTTTAAGGTATGACTCTTGGCTGATTAATTACCGAACTAGCAATGTAAAATTTAATTGACAAGACATAAATCTGTCAGATTTAGTCTAAAGATTTCATTTGCAACTTAGGTTTCACGAGAGAAATTGGAGGGTTCTTTGAAGGACTTAGGTCCTAGGCGGGGTTTGTATAGTTACGAGGGTTTTTTCGTATTGAAGGAGATGGGGATAAAACGGGATATTGGTTAGTTTACGTTATTTGGGTTTTATTAGTATGTTAAGGGCGGCTGGAGAAGTAGTTCGCTTGGCGGCTGGCGGAAAAAGAGAACGAGTTTATCACTTGTTTCAACCATGAGATCTCCGTGCTCCAATGGGTTGCCACATGGGCGTACAAAATAGGGGATTTTATAATTATATGACTGTTTGAAGTAGCTTTTACACGAGCAAATAAATACTTAATTTTTACAATTTATATTAAACATTTACAAATTTACATTTGTTTGATACAATCAATTCAAGGTAATTCAATTTAATTTAATTCTAATTCAATTTTAATTCAAAATAATACAATTTAATTATATGTAACTTAATCTAATTTTCAGAAAATACATTTTAATTCAAAATTAATAATTCATAATTTAATTTTATTTAGAAAATTCATTTTTAATTCATGTTCAAAAAACCATCCCGAATTTTGTTCACCAAATGCAGGGGAGTCAACGTCTGACGTAAAATATTGCTCATTTTCGTCGCTTCATTTTGAACTGTTCGCAAGTTAACTTTTCCGAAAGTTTGCATTCCCTACTTTATATGTAAGACAGATAGTAAGACATTGCGTCAGAGTTTTCCATATTTTCCTTTGCAAATTCATTCACTATGAAAGTGTGGAAATAGTATCCACTCACAGCAAGAAACAACATGATGCTTATTATTTGCTCAATCCGGACAATGGCGTTTGTATGGCAGAAGTACAAACAACATTTTTCAGTCTCTATGGTTTCGTTCCAAATGAAAGCAGCAATTAATGTAAGAAAGCAGAGGCTGTAATTCAAATCCTTGCAAGCCTTGAAGCTCTAAATACAAAAGAAAATGTACGAAAAAATGTCATAGTGGAGATGCCCTTTCAAATAGAATCCTTTTTTTGCGTTTCCTTTCATAATTATCAAAGAAGACCAAACTTGTAAAGTATTTCATTTAAAACTTTGCGGGGAAACAATTACTAAAGTAGACAATGAAACGGATTGAAAAACTTTAACCACTAGATATGACCTTATGACCCACAGCATCAGCCGATGATGACTTTAAAACTAAAGAGAAAACGATAATACATTTACTGTTGTTGCAATATTAAACGATAATTAAGAAAATGAAAAGTTATAAGTTTTGAAAGTGAACCATTTAACGTCAAAATGGTGTACGTATTATATATTTTGTTATATACAAGAATACTTTTTTGACTACATTAATATCAACTATGTACGAATATATACCTAAAAGCTTTGAATGACAGATAGAATGAGTATTTGGATACTACTATGGAATGTGTCATTGATTTAACTGAAATATTTTCAACATCTTTAAATTTGAAGTGTGGAAGTTATTGAGGCAGCGAACAGAGATGCAAGCTAGTACATAAATTACACTAAGGAGAAGGCAAATAGTTTGAGTAATGTAAATGGCCTTCAAATACCAATATATTTTAAATAAGTAAATCCTTCTCATGCTGGCCTCAGAATCATTGTCCGTCATTTAAAAAATCTATCGATCCTTCAATTCTTTATATACTGTCAATAGTACCTTAGAATATATTATTTAACTACTTAAATTAAATAAAACAATTTCCCAACATATCAATGCTAGGAAGAGCATAATCAAATCAGTTAGATTTGAGTTAGGAGACTGATGTCCACTATTTTGCAATAGATGGCTTTAGTAACCTGTATCTTGAGTTATACAAAAGTGAAAGAGTTAAGCTGAAGGCATGCAAGAGATAAGGTTTCGTACTCAAACAACCATTCACAGAGTTTTCCAGTCGGTTAGCTTAGTATTATTTGAGCAAGTGTCAAAAAATGACAACAGTTTTTCTTCTGTAAAAGGGAAAATTCAAGCCAGGCGGCTGAAAATGTAAACAGTGTTTATGGTACTGAAAGTCTCAGTCAATCACGCGCAATTTTGGCTTCACCGAAACCATTTCGGTGCTTTTGGTCTCAAAGGTGTACCACGTTAGGGATAGCCAATTGTCGTAAATTTCCTAAGAGCTGTTTCGATTGCCCAGGAGCTAAAAACTGCACAAAAAAGCTTTAGAATCCCTTGAAAATGTCTGGATAAAAAAACAAGTTTGCTGTATGGGTGCCACACGAATTAACGCAACAAAACAACATGGACCGGATTCCCAATTCTAATCGTTGTTGAATCGCAACAAAATAACGAAATTTCTGAAGCAGAAGGTAACTAGTGATGTAAAATGTGTCACTTACGAGGAAAGTCCCAAAACTAGCCGACCACACAAAAAGGTTGGGAAAAATGTTTTTATTTTTAAACACAATCTCCATTTTTCAAAATGTGTCACTTACAAGAGCACTTCCAAAACTAGGCGACCTAACAAAGAAGACACAGAAAAATTGGGGAACATTTTCTTTATTTTTAAACATAATTTCCTTTTAGCAACTGTCAAACTGTAAGAACTGTCAAACTTTTTAAAATAGCCATTAACCGCAGACTCCACCTCTTCATTGTTGGCAAGTCATTCACCATCGAGCCATTTTTGCTAGTTCGGAAATAGCAAATAGTCTGAGGGAGCTAAATCTAGCGAAAAAGGTGTTTGATAAAGCAATTCGAGCTTTAATTCACATATTTTGGTCATCACAGTAGTGGATGTGTGACCTGGAGCATTGTCTTAATGAAACAACACTTTCCTCTTCACCAAATATGGCCTTTTTTAAACAATTTCATCACATACACGTTGCAATAAATTAGTATAATTTTTGCCGTTGATGGTTCTTTCCTTCCTGAAGATCATCAGTAAAAATAATCCCATGTGCATCCCAAAGAACAGACACCATGACCTTGCCTGCGGATGCAACCGTCTTCGCCATCTTTGGACACAATTCTCCCGTTTCAGTCCACTGCTATGGCTGCCCCTTTGTCTTAGGTGTGAAGTAGTGGACCCATGTCTCATCCATGATTATAAATCGACGCAAAAATTCGACTTTATTGCGGTGAAACATCGCCAAACACTCTAATGAAACATTCTCACGCTGTTTTTGCTCTATTGAAAGCAAGCGCGGCACCCATCTTGCGCACAGCTTCCTCATCTTCAAATCTTCGGTCTATATACGATGTATATCACTTTTTGAAATGTCTATCATTTCATACAATACCATTTTGTTGATTTTCTTAACCTGGTGTAGACATCTCAATTGGTCGTCTTTGCAGCTCGTACAGCCTCGTTTAAACTTTGCTACCCAATATTTTGCAGTCGTAAGCAAAGGAGGGGACTACCCCAGAGAAGAATCTAGCTCGGATTTAATATTGGTTGGACTGAAACCATCCAAATGGAAATATTGAATTACATACCAGTGACCGATTTTTTCCGATTTTTCAAATTCACTGAGATCGTTTACTTTGATGGTTCAAATAAAAATACTGAACAACGTGGTTCCTTCAAACTTAAAACATGTGTTTTCTAAGGTTGCCACTTTTCACCAACATAATTTTTTTCAAGCCACTGGCACCATCTGGTACGTCTAGTTTCGAGACCACCTTCGTAAATATTGAAACATATTTTCTGTTTAAAAAGTGTCTGAACTGGGAAGATTCCTTCCTTGTATGTCAATTTCCACCATAAGTTGCTTGTAATTAATACAAATCCAGTACAAAGGTTTAAGCAAATTAAGTGGACTTACTCCTCGACTGTATGACGACTTCTACACTGATGGCTCAAAATTAAACAATGTGGTAGGTTTAGGGGTCTACTCCAAAGACCTAGGGCTAAGTATAGCAAGAAGGCTACCTGATCACAGTAGTGTTTATCAGGCCAAAATTTTGGCCATTAGGGAAGTGACAGAATGGCTGAGATGTACCGTCCCCACCACGGTGGGGATTAACATATTCCCTGATAGTCAAGCTGCCATTAAATCTGTAGATTCTGTCTTCCTGAACTCAACATCAGCCCTGAATTGCCACTGATCTTGTAACGAGAGCATTTCAATATTCATCTTATATGGGTGCTGGGTCACAGGGACATACCAAGGAACTGCAGAGCAAACGAACTAGCAGGACTAGGGGCAATCTTACAGACTCCAGTCGAGTTGGAGTCCGTGGGCATGCTTCTAGCCACTTGCAAGAGATAGAGCATTTTCAGTTGCAAATGGTAGGTGGGAGTCTGGCCGAGGCTGTAATCAATCCAGACAAAAGTGGCCTCGCCTAGATCTAAAACGTTCACACACATTGCTGTCGCTATCCCATTGCTTGTGGCCGTTATGATGGGATACTGTCCGATTGGAAGACATGCAGTGAGATTGAGGGATACGACCAGTGACTTATGCAGGAGCTGTATGGATGAAGAGAAGGAGGAGTCCATAGAGCACCTTCTCTGCAATTATCCAGCCCTGGCGGATCAACATTGGGCTCTTATTTCTTTAGGGTCCCAGGATATCTGGATGATATAGATATTGTCCGCCTTAAGAGCTTTTTGAGGCGCTCAGGATTGTTCAACGGCGAAACTAGGGGCGTCCAGCATCCTCTAGATTCCGTGGTACCAAAATGGACTATACAGTCTAAATGAGTCCGTCTATTTGAACTGCCACACTGACCGAACCTAACCTACGTGCACTTTCGCCCAAAGTCCTTTTGCTTTAGTGCAAAATTAAGTGAAATAGCAGAGGGGATGTGGTAAATCGCTAGGTTCTTATCAATAAATGATCGAAATTTACGGACAATAGAAAGAAGCAAAATTAAAAACTACTGAACTTATCTGTTATAACTTATTTATAATTTTTTTTACTTTCGATAACAAATTAAAGGAAAACCATAAAATTTCATTATATCGGCCAATATTTTTAGTGAGATACCGTAAAGGGGGTTGAAGTGCAGGCCATTTTTATTCGGAGAACCAAGTTTATGTACTGCTCCATCTGTGGTCTATGAATATATAGGTTAAATTAAATAAATTATTGGGAGCTACCAGAAGAAGCATGGTTATCAAATCGATACGATAACTGCGCCATTTACCATTCATTGTAATGCAAGGCCAATGACAAAAGTTTAAGTTAAATTTTAACAAATTGAAGGCACCAAAATATGCGTGACCATATTTCATTTTAATTTTTAGAACACATGATGTTTGCCAAATTTAATTGACTTCAGTTCAACTGTCTGAATGACATGAAGCTAATTTGACTATTAATATGGGAGGTAACATAAAGAATGTGAAAATTATCCAATCAATATAAAACATTGAATTTTCGAAAATTGATCAATTTCTATGAGAGGTAGCAGAATGGGTGTGGCAATGCAGCCCATTTACGTATGATGTGTGCCAAATCATGAAGCTACGAATGTGTGAGTCAAATCAATCATTTGTATTGGAAAAAGACGTAGTTGTTTGTTTACTTTTTTACCAGGCAACGGATAAAAATCGGAGTTATTGTAGCTTATCAATTAGCCACTACAGAGGAGAGATTTAGTATCGGAAAATTGGCTAATGGGAGGCACAAGAAAATGCTTCACGTTGCTGTCCGTTTTCGTTCTCAAAAACTGCTTAAGCATCCCCTTAATTTGTACCAAATTTGTCTAAATTTAGTACAATAATACGAGTAGTTATAGCCATTTACAATTTAATATAGTTATAGCCCTTTTACAATTTGAAAAAAATACTATACTAAATTTTGCAATTTTGGAACTCCATGTCGATTTAAGAGAGTTATCGACTTAAATAGCAATAAAACAAACACATCTAGCTGAAAGATACTTCGTGCTATAAATGCTTCCCACTTGGTGTTGCACGATATAAATCCACATTTCTTCTGGTGGAGGCGTAACAAATACTGAAATTTAAGTCAGTTCAACTGACTTACATACACCTTCACCAAACCTCATTTTGCTGTGGCGAAAAATTGTGTGAAGAGTGCCAGAAACTAAATTCTTTCAAAAAGTACTCTGAATTATAACGCAATAACCGAAACCAAAATATGACTTTCTGAAGTTCTTACTAGTTATAGAGGGACCATTCTATTTCCATTCGAAGAAGTGTATTTGCTAAATACCCGATAAGTTACACTGAATGTAGTGCTATTAAATGAAATATATAGGGTTATCCATTTAGTTGTCAGCGGATAAATATCTGTCATTTGAAATGTTATTTATTTAGTGAAAGGTTTGTCATTTGCAAACATGGATCATTTATCGAGCGAAGAAAGCGTAAAAATAGTTAAGACTTACTACGAAAGTGGTGATTCATACATGAGCTGGAATAATTTTGTGATCAGGTGTCGCATATGCATAAATGAGCATGGAGGTCATTTACGGTCTGTCATCTTGAAAAACAATCAATTATATAAAATAAAATTGAATTTTCTGTACAATAAAAAAATATATAATCATTGTAATTAATGCTCTGCTAATAGTAGGTTGTTTTATCTGGCAAAGTATTATTACATGAAACTATTAGGAAATACTTAAAATATGGGGTGACCTTTTAAGGTTTAAGTTTTTCAAGTTGGCAGCACTGGTTGGTAATGGTGCCCAAAAGTCCTCTGTCAAAGTGAAAAGTGTACAGTGTACTCTGCCATTTCATTATGGAAAGACTAACAAACGAGCAACGATTGTAAATCGTTGAAATTTATTATTAGAACTCGTGATGTGTGACAAATGTGCATCGTTTGAAATGACCATTTTATGGTCGTCATAACTGACCTGCAAAAAAAAAGCAAAACTGTCGCATCTGTAGTGATGAACAGCCAGTCCGGTGTGGTTTACGGGATGGTGGCATTATCGGTCCACGACCGTGGAAGAAACATTACCGTCAACGGCGAACGATATCGAGCCATGATACGCGATTTTTTTTTTGTTTTTTTTGTTTTTTTGCCCCAATTGGCTGAGTTGAACTTGGTGCAACATGCCACACTGCTCGTGAAACAACGGATATGCTGAGGGATGAATTCGGTGAGCAGCTTTTTTCTCGATTTGGCCCACAAGATCTTGCGATTATTTCTTGTGAGGTTATTTCATGTCGTTAGTCTATGTGGACAAGCCGAACACCAATGAAGCCTTACAATATATCATAACAGCGTTATTCTTGGAATACATGCCGAAATGCTCGCAAAAGTGACGAAAATTTGGATTCCGAAAGGACATTTTGAGACGGAGCCGCGGACAACATTTGCATGAAATTATCTTTAAAAATTAAATGGCAAAGACCAATTTATCGAATCCGATGAAAAACTTAAAATATGATGCAAATTTGAGTGTTTTATTCGATTTTTATAACAACTACGATTAAAAAATCATCCTTTATATCTACATATCTTATGAAAAAAATGTCAAATTTAAAATAAACACATTTAAATTCAGCAAAATTTTTCGACAACGGTGCAAAAATCCATCTCCTACACCCTAGTAATGCATATTATCTAACATAGGAATGTAATGAAGCAGGAAAGCATTAAATAATGAAATATGACGCTTGATTTTTTTTTTCGCTTCAACATTCTATTCAGACGCCAGACTTCCGTGGAGCTGTTTATTTTTGTAGTGAGTTGAAATCGCTAGAACAGTTGAAAGTTTAAAGCTGATTTAAAGCTTTTTATTATTATTTTGGTTGCTTTTTGCGATAAACACATTACGCACATTTTTTTTTTTTTTTTTTTTTGTTTAATTTACTTCGCGATACCTTGGCCTTAATACATTGGTAGTAACAGAGGTTAGCAATGACATTAGCTGCAATTCTTCCAACAACAAGGCTCGCGGGTTGATGAGTATTTCTGTATCGACATAAAGTTGGACGGCGATCTAGAAAATATATAATTTGTGGAGTAGCAGATAGTTGTAAAGGGAATTACCAAATAAGCATACGCCCCATCCAGTGGAGAGGGCCATATAACAAAATCCTTATAAGAAAATAAATAAAATTAAAAATGTTTTTGACTTCTTTTACGCGAACGGTCGCCTACATCAAAATCACCGTATTTAAAGTGACAGAACCAATCTCGACACATTGTTTCACTTAAACCAGAATCTCCGTAAACGTTTTGAAGCTCTCGATGAGTTTCAGCCACCGTTTTCTTCGATTTAAAAAAGAAAATCAATATTTCCCGTACATGACGATTATTTGGCACAAAATTTTACTCGTACATATTCACACAACCAAAAGAATATCACTATTATGTCGAGGCGATATGTTTACCATATGCCTAAGACGTTTAGGTTATGGCAGAATCGACTAGCACTTACAGCTGGCGTCATCTATTGACAAACAGCGGGAACTTAGTGGCGCACCTAATACATTTTATTGAAATATATCAAGCTCTATTTTCACCAAATTCGTCTAAATTTCTCTTTTACGATTTTCTCAAATTTTACAAAGAATTGTAAAGGAAGGTAATGGGCAAAAATTCAGATCATTGCAATCCGCATATAGTGAGTTGTTTGAAAAGAAGTACAGAAATTTTAGTCACGTAAATTGCCTTACATACACCTTCAAGTAATGTCCGTCTGTACTCTGATAAAAGCGCAATAAAAGAATCAAAATTTTAACTGTAAAAGGACCTTCAATTTATTTCTATATCGGACAGCTTATATGTGAGGTATTCTAAGTGGCGTGGCAATGCAATCAATTTCGCTGTTCTTCGCTAAATGTCCAATGCAAACTCAATTATACTGAATTACAATTGAATAAGGGGTACGAATCTTAGAGTATAAGTTAGCCAATGTAATTTGCATAAGAGTTACTGGAGAGGTCGATTTTTTCACGTTTTACCCAACACTATAAAGCAATATAATAGACTTGGGAATTTAAATAATTTCAGACCACGATTTAAAGATTACAGTGGAAAACTAAATTTCGACAAATAGGTTATTTTGTATAGAAGGCACCAGAATGGGCGTAATAATAACTGATATTTTCGTTCTCAGAACTTTGATTACCAAGTGCATGATATATGACACGCTATATATTTCCATTATATAGCGAGTAATGTAGCATAGGTTTCATTAGCCTTAATATTTTGTGAAGCTGAATGTACTAGGTAATTTGTGGAAATTTTCCCCAACCCATTATTGGACCATACACATGGCAGTCAATATCATCCTGATCACCGGTTCAATCTCTGAAACTGGGCTAAATTAAATATTTCAGATCGTTATATTTATCACAAAATGTGAGAAGTCCACGAGGGTTTAACGTGAGTCTCGCCGTGAAGGCCTTACCCACGGTGTGCGACACACTGCGCATATTATAATGCGATTGCCAACGCCCCCCTGGGATAGCCAAGTAAAACTTGGGCCATCTAGGAAAAGGGGCTGACAATTTTGGTACTACCGCATATTGTCAACCCTTTCTTCGCAGCCAGGAGATACCAAATTGATTATGCTAGTATGGAACGTAATCCCCATTGTCGGAGGTTAGGCCTATCTTACCACCTCTGCTACTCTATGGGTCTGTAGCACCCGGTTATTATACCTTCACCTAGAGGAAAGAAGGAAGTGTTTAAATCACGAAATATCTTTTGACCAAATGTTTTCCATCACTTTTTAAGCCGAAAAAGAGATGTCCGACTGGCTGGCTGGTAGACACGATAACTACCGAAAATCTTTTTGAAACTCCTTAAAACTTGATACGATCCAATATTATCCCAGATCATAGCCGGGGATTATAAATGAACCATATCGGCGCAACCGTCCTGAAATCATCCAGTCAAATCGACCAGTTATTTGAAATTCATATTTTTCCCTGTAACTTTTATTTGACTGATAGTAGCCTAACCATATTTTTTTGTTAAAGATTTATAGTGAAATTGAAAAAATTTAATGATTATCCATTCCACTTCTGGTAACTCACATGCAAACGACCAGTATAACCCATATGTTCGTAAGTTCGTACTTTTTATTTAGTTGCATTGTACAGGGTGGGCCATAAGGGTGTTGGCGGTTTAAATATTCAATTAAGCATGGGAATTTTTAAGACTTAAAAATAATGTTGTCCAAATGGCTTCCCTCGGCTGCTTGACACTCTTGGAACCGAAGTCGCATATCCCCCCACCACCCCGCGCCGCGCGTTACCGAGAAATTGAATATTTAAACCGCCAACACCCTTATGGCCCACCCTGTCCTTACTCACGCTCTGTACACATTGAGCATTTGCCAAAATGGTTTCCCTGATTTAAAAAGGATCCGCATTCCCAACTTCTGTCACTTCCCATATAAATTAGACGATATTTCGAAATTCGAACTTCACTCTATAATGTATAATTTATTGGTACCTTTCCACAAATGAATGACTTAAGCCCAATTTTTCTAGCTTCATATTTTTTAAACAGTGGAACTGAATACAGTCAAATTTTGTACATGTCAAGCACCTGGTGAGTTCTATTTTGAGAATAAACATAAAGGACCTTATCGCTCTGCATCTAGATAAGTATATCTATTTTAAACCATATATTTCTAGATTCATACCTTTCGTTCAGTATAATTTAGCATGCAGCAGTCATTTAATAAACTTATTCTGGAAATGGAAATAGACTGCATTGCCATGGCCCACATATGCCACAGTAGATATATAATCTTTCCTTCTAAGAAAAAATCTTTAAAGAGTTCTATAAGTTTGTTGTTTTCATAGTGTTTTAATAATAGAGGTTAAATCTCCTACTTGACTTCTCTGCACTTGAAATGTTATCTATTGTTTATCGGCCATATAATGTCAATGGCAATGGGTGGTCCCTATAACAACACCAAAACGTGCCTTTAGCCGTAATATAAAACTTCCCCCCAAACATTGCTGAATTCAGTTTGCTTGAACCTACGGAGAGCACGTGAAGTGGGCAAGTTCTTTCCTCTAGATAATTTAACCTCCATGGTTTTAATTCATATTATTTTTATTAAAAACCTAATAATTTAAGAAGGATTTTAGGCAAGATTTATTATATAAGCCAGTTCGTCAGACTGAAATTGTTGTACTGGTTTTAAAATTAGCTTATTTGACTTTCACCCTAAATGAAACTCCACTGACTGTGTCCCACTGCCGGGGAAATTTTAACTTATTCTCGCTCTCTCTCTCTCCCTCTCTCCTTCTCTCTCTCTCTCTTTCACTTGCAGGCATTACAAACATTACAGGAAGTATCGAATGTTTCTTTTTTTTATTTAAATTAAGAGTATCGTAAATACCAAAAATAAAATAAAAAGTAATAAGCTTATTTGTAACTTTAAGTAAGTCTCTAGTCGAGCTCTCTATTAAATCGATGTAAATTTTTGTGACCACTTCCTTTTCAAAATATAATAATTAAATGTATATACTGCGTTTAGAATAATTTACAGTTGTGTTCGCAATGACAATAAATAATAAAAACATTGCATTAATAATACGTAAGATGGAAGTACGGAATGTTTAATAGTTTGAATGAAAATCCACTAAATATTTCTTGGCAATTGTTGTTCTTTGTTCATTTTTCCACACTTTTAAAGTTCTTTGAGTGTAATTATATAAATTGTTTAAATACTCAGTCGTATTCATATATACATATTGAAATTTATTAATAACATTTTTATAGTATAAATGTTCTTCAAACGTTCAATAAACTATTTTGAGCATGATATTGAGCATGAGAATGATTTCCCTTTTACAATAATGTACATATTAATGCGCTGAAGCTTTTTAGTTTATTAAGCGCCATCTCTGAATTTACCCAACACTCTGATAACTTACGATATTACTGTAAGTGCGCAGCATTACCATTAACAGCACCAAAGTTTAGCTTTTACTGGTTTGGTTCTTTGCTAGCACGAAATACACAACTTTTGGTTAAGGAACAAAGCTTCCCAGTATTCGTGTAGAGATTCATATAATAATTATAGGGGCTGCTATTTATTTCATTAACCATAATATGGTGATTCTATCGTGTGATTGTGCACATTGTGATTTCAAAAAGTGGTTCCACCATAGGGATTAAATTACCCAGAGAAATAAACTCGCTCAATTCAGACACTATCCGTAGGCTGCATCAATATTTGAATGAAAGACATATGTTGCGCCTGAAAGCACGCAATGGTGCTATTATAGAGGAGATTGCCGTTGATTTCATATGGGTGATAATCGGTAAATAACATGAGGTTAAACTAAAATTCTAGCAAACTCTTATTAAACAAGAAAAATCTGCTTAAGCCTGCTAGTCGAATATTTTGTCTTTTAGGGCCCAGAGAGAGAGAGAGAGAGAGAGATGGTTTCCCTAGTAGATAATTCAACCTCTATGAATTGCACTCAGGTATTTGGGTTCTGTTTAACAGTTTGTTGTTTACCATCAATTTATTCAAATCATTTGCTAGAAATGTGAACGTGAAATGGGAAGAGAGTATCACCTTATTATAAACAAAAAATAGTTCGTAACAATAACATAACAATATACTGCTTTATTTCAAATATTCCGAAAATCAGCTATTTTGTGGGATTTAGCAGGCTGAAAATGATTTATCCATTTATTATTATTATTATAATTTTATTATTTATTTATTTATTTTTTTATTTTGGTTCAAGTTCCATAGTATTTAACACTTCTTAGCTATGTATGTAAAATCGTTGGCAAGGACCTCAAACATTGAAGACATTTGGTTTGAGTACTGAGCGTATCCGAGATGAGCGAGTTTGTTTCTCTAGAGTAAATTCCCTTTTATTCTACAAGTCGAATATTTTATTTTTTGGATCACAGAAAGATAGAGATAGAGAGAGAGAGAGAGAGCTGGGTTCTCCCAGCTAGTTTAACATATATGCGCAGTATTTAGTTGGATGTGACAGAAATTATTTGCGTAGGAAACTAAGTTATGAAAATCAAAAGGGATGCCCTTCTACAGAGTGTCCGTCGGGAAGGTATACCACTTTGTTTGTTTACAATTTCTGATTAAATGAAAGAGAATGGATCTTATATTGATAAATGTTTTATTTTATGTCGGCAATTCTGCAGGGAATACAATATCAGATAAATGTCTGCCTCTGTTAGCCTCACAAATGCGAGCCCTTTTGAGCACAAATTTTTATTACATTCTTACACATTTCACGCGGTATTCCATTGATGTTATCACGAATATTTTGTTTGAGTTGCTCAAGCATTTATGGTTTGTTTGCATAAATCTCGCTTTTCAGATATCCCCACAAAACGAAGTTTGGAGCAGGTAAATCAGGCGACCGTGGAGACCAATCCACATTACCATTTCTTGAAATAACTTGTTGTGGAAAGGGATCTACTTTGTAATCCTGACTGTATGCGATATGGCACCATCTTGTTGATACCACATGTTAATCAAGCTCAAAGCATGCAGTTGTGGTGTTAAAAAGTTTTTAATCATATCACGATATCGCTCCCTATTGACAGTTACCGTTACGCCGTTTTCAGTTTCAAATAAGTAAGGTCCAATGATTCATCCTGGCCAATTTGCACACCAGATTGTCACTTTTAATGGATGTAAAGGTGATTGATGAATAATTTGTTGGTTTCCCATTGCCTAGACCATTCTGTTGATTCACATATCTATTCAAACGAAAATGTGCCCGCCACTCATTATGATTTTTTCATGAAAATCGGGGTTATTATCAGCGAGCTGTCACATCCCATTGGCATATGTACGGCGGCGTAAATGGTCTTGTGGAAGAAGCTCTTGTGTCTGCAGCACCCGTTTGCGATGCAACTCCACACTCGAGCACAAAGTCTCTACGAGCGATTTTGTTTTCAAACAATAACCCGCGCAATGCGGGTCCAACACCAAAGGATCAAGTAAGAACTCAGTCCCGGGGCCTTCATGCTACACAGAAAAGCTGCAACCAAATTGTAATTTATACACCATACTTCATGGGATGCAGGATACTTCAGGATGCAGTATCCTCCCAGGTGGGAGACAGGGAAAACTCCAAACACTTTCCGCTCGGCGATGGTGGACGGCAACCATGACATATACGTAGACATAGAATAAACCATGCTGTCCGTACCCTCCGAGAGATCAAAAAGACACAGATGACAAGGCTCGAACCTGAGACGTGAATCCCTATCACGTTTGGTAGCAGCTGCCGTCTATCAAGTTGAATGAGATTCTGGGATCAGCCCGATCCGCACAGTGCCGCAACCCTCAGGTCAGACTGCTTTGAAAAGGACAGCAGACCCCCTTCCTACAACTACGTCAAAGTAGTCCTACGCCAAGCAAACGCTCTGGAATCAAACTCGGTTGCTTTGGCCAAAACGCCGTCCAGTCATCACCTAACTTATTTATCGGCAATCTCTGGAGATCCGTTATATCTGCATATAATGGAGATGCGCACAACACATGCTGCCAGTCTTCGACTGGTGCGCCGTAACTGCACGACTTCCGATCGGACAGGGCTCTGTTATGTAGAAAAACATTGAGTGACCCATGTCCAGTCAATAAGAAACTAAGACAGAGGTTAAAACCAAAATCAAGGTTTCCCCCAACGATATTAACATCTGGCAAAAACCTAAATATAGCACGTCCATTATGACTCTCGTGTTTGCCATCTGGACAAGACACGTTCGTCCAAAAATACCCTAAACTCAGCCCTACTCAAGCTCTATACTCCCTCAATGAGCCAGTCCGTTTCGTGGCCTTAAATTTCATCGTACGACTGATTACAAGAAGGTGCAGCGGGGCAGCATTTTATCAGTACCTGAAGGGCATCTATCGATGCCATACGACATATTGGCATACAAGCCAATAACACCACTCTATGACAAAAGAGGGTGTTACGATAGCCGAATGCAGATTTCACCGATTCGTACCACACAGGAGACGCAGAAGTTGCCATGGCAATAAACGGTCTCTGATAAACGATGTGATCAGCTCGTCTGCTAAGCCCCTAGTTACTCCTAAGCACACGTTTAAGCTGGCCAGCAACGCTGAGCAGCTTACCTCTCAGCGTATCGAAATGAGGCAAATAGTTTATTCGCTCCCCCATGGCAACGCCCAAGAACTTCACCTCGGTGACGCACGTTAGCATAGATCCATCAGTCAAACGAGCTAGTGCTTTGCGGGATAATCCACCTCGCAAGTCTAGCCGAAAAAAAAAACAATTTTTCAATGGAATGGAAGTTACCTCATCCCTAAACATTAACATAAGTGAGAATACGTACGAGGGCGGTTCCAAAACTAGCCGACCTAACAAAAAAAAAGACACAAAAAAGCTGGGAAAAATTTTGGTCACGTTACGTTTGCTAGTCGTGGGAGCGTCCTCGTATTTTGTGATGTTATGGGATTACGAGTACGTATTTGTCTAAGCGGGATAACAAAAAAGTTGTTAAAAATTGCCATAAAAGCAATTTTTTAAAACACGCTTAATATTCCGAAACAACAAATATGTAGTTTTTCCCTTCTGTAGCAATGTTAATGGAGAGTATCGGTCTTGTACAAGTCATGGGTTCTATACCGACTTGATTAGGCGGATTACAAAATGTTGCAGCACGAAGAACATTCGACAATGAGTTAGATGGACGATGCAGAATAGGGCTCTCACAAATTTGTTGATATTTCTCTTTTACGCCTATTCTCGGACTTTTATGTCATTTTTTCTAACAATTACAGGGTGGCGCAATATAACGTGCATATTGCATCATCTTTTTTTTGTAGGGTAGAAAAGGCGCGGGCGTGGGGGCGCCTACATCGTCGGGTTGGCGGGCTCATGGAGTTTTAGTCGCTATGAATCACTTCGACGGGAAGCGTCGCGCATTTTACGAGGACTCTCGTTCATATATTGCTACTAGGCGACTATATTGTGCTGAATATGGACTACGGCGAATTAGTGAAGCTCCGAGTGCTAATTTAATTAAAATATGGGTAAAGCGTTTTGAAGAGACCGGTTCAACATTTAAACCACAAGCAAATGGTCGCCCAAGAACATCTAAGTCCGAAGACAATGTTGAGAGAGTTATGGAGTCAGTACGAGGAAATCCACAAATGTCGGCTCGCAAGAGATCGTCTGTCTTACAATTATCGCGACGAAGTTTGCAACGAATTTTAACATTGGATCTTAAACTGCATCCATATAAGCCGCAATTAATACAAGAGTTGAAAGAGTCTGACTTCATAGCCAGGCTCGCATTTGCTAATGAAATGCTTAATCGGTTCTCCAATTTTGACAATATCCTTTTCTCTGACGAGGCTCATTTCCTTCTGAATGGGTTCGTAAACACCAGAAACCATTGCATAGTCATAAAGTGACAGTATGGGCAGCAATGCTGGCAGAGGAATAATTGGTCCTTTTTTCTTCAAAAATGCGCGGGGCCAAAACGTCACGGTTAATACGGAACGCTATGAGATGTTGGACGGATTTTTGGCTCCAGAAATTGAAAGTTCGAGAATAGTGAATTCCAGAACTTGGTTCCACCAAGATGGAGCTACCTGTCACACATCAAATGACTCCATGGCGGTGGTGAAGCAGGTGTTCCCTGGCCCCCACGTTGTCCAGACTTGACGCCTCTTGACTTGTTTTTGTGAGGATACCTCAAACACAAAGTCTACAGTAATAATCCAAGAAACATCGTTCAGCTCAAGGAGAATATCCAAGGTGAAATGGCAGCCATTACACCAGTATTACTGAAGAACGTTTTCAATAATTTTCGTTTGCGGTTAGAGGAGTGCCGTCGTAGAGAGGGTCACCATTTAGATGATGTTATTTTAAAAAAATAAACTCCATTTATTACTCTACAATGCCTTATATTTGTTTTAACCATTATGTATTATGTATTTATTTTTTAATCTGCTTTTTTAAATATGCACGTTCTATTGCGCCACCCTGTACAATACCAATTATGCATCGCCACCATTTGTTTAATAATACTAGTCAAAATAACAGGAAAATCTAGCGCAAGAAATTCAAATCGATATTTGAAAACGTTTATTATAAAAAACCTAAAATTTATAATATTAATAACGCAGTTTTAATAAATTTGTCATTTAGGTGCATCTTTATTACAATTCTCCGAAGGACAAATTATGGACAAATTGTTTGTAACCAAATAAATAACTTGCGTAACATTTATAAAATTTACCACATTAATATGAGAAATTATTTCCAAAGATTTTTCAATAATAGAAAATAGGAGAAGCTGGTTTTCATCGTCTATGAAGAATTTATGTGCAAGAAATATAAACGAAATAGAACAAATTTATTTTATTAATTATTCCATTCATCAATACTGAATTGAGTGTAGTAATACGTACTGCTAGTAAGGTTGGCAGTGTCATTGTCGAGAATAGAGATATATTTAGATAGTAAGGGCGACTTGTGCGAACCAACATCATGCGCACTAAAAGTTTGAACTCTTCCGATTCGTTGTACCACTCGCAATTGTAAAAGGCCCAAGAGATTAGTTCATACTGTGAAGAATATAAAAGTTATTTTGCAAGTTTTACAATTAAAATATATAAAACGATTATCAGTATATATTTTAATATAATATATAATAGAAAGAAATCCATTATGTTTGTATGACAGCAAATGTTTTATTTAGCATAGAGAGAATAATCCGATTTAAGTTAAATATGCACCGTTTTATTCGATATCCTATTAAAATTTTGAATGTAAGGAAAATTCTGGTTCTCCCTCAAAAAACATTCCACTATTGACAAAAACTGAAACAGTAAAGTTTCACAAGCTTCTCTTAAGGTGAACTTTTCACCAGGAATGTCTTTCGCCGTCCAAGAGAAACGGAAGGTTATCACTTGGTCCCAAGTCCGCACTATAAGATAGATGCATAAAAACCATTATCATTACCGTTGCGTGGGTCCTGGTACTGGTCTGATGAAACGTAATTTCTTTCCAATTGGTCAAAGCTGACCGCTTCTGGGCGATTTCTTCTTTAGAGGGTTTAATTGTTAAAAGTCCAGGTTGGGAAGAAGAGGGAGAAGCTAATATTTGATGATTCCCTGCCAATCCCACCAAATACACCTATCTGACCCTCAACCCTGGCCACCGTTTGAGCCGCATTTCCGCTATTCGACCACGAATATCTTCGTTTCACATTGTCATAAGTGATCCTCTTTAATTGCCAGTCATCATATGTTTCAGAAACGGCTCAATTTTACTGCGATATGCAGATGTTGCATCTGTTGTTTTTTACGTTAACTTGTTAGCTTCTTTTTGTACATATTCAGAAGACCAACTGTCGAAAATATGGATAAAATAGTGGCTAGAATCATTTAGAACCACTTGAACAAGGTTACAAATATTTTTATGAGTGTTGTTTAATTTTGAGTTATCCGAAATAGCACTTGCATGACGGTCGGAATTGCCGATTTCTATTATTTTACCGATATTTTTGGCAATTAGTCCTCTAGAGCGTGGTACGTTTTTGTCTGCAAAATTACTGAAACGGAATCGTACGAAACCAAAATTTTCCATGATTAGCTGTTAGAGTAAAAGGTCCTTAAATAACATTTACATTTTCACTGGCTTTCACCTTTATTACCTTTATCACTTTGTTCCTAAGCAACTTTGATGCACGCTCAAATAATACTAAATCAGGCAATCACAAAGCTGAGTTGATTTCTGATTACGAACTCTTAACTTCCTAACGCCATCTAGTGTCGCACTCATATCGAACAATGCGAGGTTGATGACTAAAAGCATCTGTTGGGGAAATAATGGATTTCTTTTTACTACTGCAATTTTTCACCACATCCCTATCACAAGTTGTGATGAATATTTGCGTGCTTGGATGCACTTCTTTTGCTGGGTAGTTAACCACAGTCGTTGATATTATTTACATGCAGTTATTGTTTCTCATGATAAGATATTTCTCTTGAAGATGAACATAGGTTACCCAATTTATGGGTGGGTTACTCATTACCCACGGAATGCGAAGTCTTGGGTCACATATTTAACATATTTTTGGATACGGCTATGAGGAAAGCTGTTGTAGACACGACATGTACCACCTTCAACCAAAGCCTTGTGCTGATTTGATACGTTGATGGTATCTGTGGTCACAAGAAGAAACGTCTTAAGTGGAGTTAGAACAAAGTCAAGTTTATTCGTATTATAGTTGCCTTTATTTAAAAATGTATTTGTGTCTAGTCCCTAGTCCAAAACAGGGTGCAAGGGGGTTTAACGTGAGTCTTGCCAGAAAATAGCAAATTGATTATGCTAGTATGGAACATAATCCCCATTGGCGGAGGTGAGGCCTATCTTACCACCTCTTCTACTCTATGGGTCTATAGCAGCCGATTGCGATGCAACTCCACATTCGAGCACAAAGTCTCTACCAGAGATTTTTGGCTTCAAACATCAACCCGCGTAATGCGGGTCCACCACCACTTATATTTTCTCTGGCATACGTTTTCACCTTTATTACCTTTATCACTTTGATCCTATGCAGCTTTAATGCACCCTCAAATAATACTAAATCAGGCAATCACAAAGCTGAGTTGATTTCTGATTACGAACTCTTAACTTTATAACGCCATCTAGTGTAGCACTCATACCGAACAACGCGAGGTTGATAGCTAAAAGCATCTATTGGGGAAATAATGGATTTCTTTTTACTACTGCATCTTAATTTTTATTACCTCAGAAGTTACCCTTTGTCCATTGTAGCAATATAAGACTACTTGGTAGCCGGACGCCGAAATATACATAATCATTCGGAATAAAGTCCCCTTATCAGATTCCTGAAAGAAGTTAAGTGGACTAAATTAAAAAAAAAACAAAAGAAGGTGGGCCTTGATAATTTGTGTCACATGGAGCAGGCATTTGTTATTATTTTCTTAACGAACTCACAAGAAAATTCTCATGTTTCAAATTTGAAAAAAGAAACAAGTATAAAAGAATTTGAGTTAAAAAATATTGCGGAAATGTTTCGAATTTGCAAAGTTGAAATGTGAACTTTGCAAATTCGAAACATTTGCTTGGGAGTATGTTATGATGAATAACATAGAATCGTTTACATATTAATAAATATTTCTTTGTTTAAGGTTAACTAATATAGTCCTTGTAATAACTTATCTTAAGCTTTGCTACTTACGATACCAAAATTCATTTGGAATAGCACAATGCCAAACACCAGCAAACTGAGCAGAAACTGGCTAATAATAAGATGTTGGTAAATTCCTTGTATCTTCTCCAAGAACCTGTTGAGTAAAACCAGATAATGGACAAAGCTTACACGATTTAATATTTGATAAATAAATAAATAAACATATATATATATATAGGTATACATAATATATGTATAACATATAATATGTATCATATATCTACGAGGTGTGTTCGAAACATAAGGTGAATTTTAAAATTTCGCGGGCTACGATCGACTTTCGATTATTATTTTTTTATGATGGTACATTTGTCTCGAAGATATGTTGAAGGTTTTTCATATAGCATGTTTAGTTTGTTTGTGAGAGTCATAAATAAGACAAATGTTTTGCGTGTTCGGCAATTTTCCGCCATCGAAAAAAATGGATCAAATAAGTTGCATCAAATTTTTATTTAAAAAATGGAATTAAGTGCTCAAAAATACTTAAAATGTTGGTAGTGGCATATGGTGAGAATACTCGGAGTTAAAAAAATGTTCACAAGTAGTACAAGCTTTTCATAAAAGGTCTAGAAGATGTGAATGACGACGCTCGCTCTGGATACCTCAGCACATCAACAACCGATGAAAATGTTGAGAAAGTGAAGAAAATTGTTATGGAGAATCACCGAATCACAATTAGAGAAGTTGAAGAGGATGTCGGCATATCGGTTGGCTCATGCCATGCAATCTTTTCGGAAATTTTGGGCATGTAGCGTGTGGCAGCGAAGTTCGCACCAAAATTGCTGAATTTTGACCAAACACAACGCCGTATGAGCATCGCTCAGAAATTGTTGAATGATGATGAAGATCCAGATTTGCTTAAAAGGGTCATAACTGGTGACCAATCATGTGTATATGGTTATGACATCGCAACCAAAGCCCAATCGTCGCTATGGAAGAGGAGAGCCAAGACCAAAAAAAGCACTTCAAGTTCGATCAACTGTCAAGGTTTTGCTCACGGTTTTCTTCGATTACCATGGCGTAGTGCATTAAAAGTTCTTACCACAAGGTCGTACGGTAAATAAGGAATATTACCATGAAGTTATGCGCCCTTTGCCGGAAGCTATACGAAAAAACGCCTGGAATTGTGGAAAAAAATTTCATGGCTTTTGCATCATGAAAATGCACCAGCTCACTCATCTTTGCTTGTGAGAGATTATTTGGCCAAAAACAACATCATTATCGTGCCTCAGCCACCGTATTTACCAGATTTGGCCCCTTCCCGCTTTTTCCTGTTGCCAAGATTGATGAGACCCATGAAAGGATGGCGTTTTGCAACGATTGAGGAGATAAAAACCGAATCGCTGAGAAAGCGCAAGGACAAACCAAAAAGTGCATATCAGAACTGCTTCGAGGATTGAAAAAAAAAGAAATGCTGGCACAAATGCATTATATCTGAGGGGGACTACTTTCAAGGACATAAAATATAAATTGATGAATAAATAAATGTTTTTGTGAGAAAAATTAAAATTCACCTTTTTTTTGAACACACCTCGTATTTAGCTTACTCGTTTATGCGCTCGTAATGATAAATACAATAACGTAAATACTCCACTCTGCGCTCTTTCGGCACATCAGGCGATGTAGAGTTTTCGATTAGGAGATTGAGTACTCTAATTAGACCCACAGTATGGACGGATAAAATAATGAAAACTCCATCGAAACAAATAGCGCCTACAATCAAATGAGAATTGAAATTATTGTCACATGTTGCATTTAAATTGTTATCACTTACACATGCCACATATGAAGTCTGCACAATAACCAAAAAACATTTGAAGATGGTAGTATGGAAACGTCATGCCTTTATCCTCCCACGGGGGGTACACTGCTGGAAAAGCTGAAAAGTAGGACTTTGAATTGAAATCAATCGCTGTACCTTCAGGCGGAGGGATGAAAGTATATATCCCAAGAAAGAAGCTTTTAAAATACAAAACATTATTCGACCAAATGTGTTTCATGAGTTTTTAGGCCGATTGGGCGATGTCCGCCTTTCTGACTGGCTGATTGATGGGCACGATTACTGTCTTATATCTTTATGGAACTTCTTCAAACTCATATTTTTCCACATCGTCCATCCTTTCTGTTACCTCCCATAAAATTTCAGCAGTTTTTTGCTGTTCAATATGCTCTTTGTAACCCGTCATAGCTGTATTAACCTAAATTTTTTGTCTCATGTATAGTTTCACAATGTTTGGCAAAATTTGAAAAATCGACTGCTTAACCATCACCTGTCACTATCTTCAATACAAATTACCGATATATTCCAAATATTACTATGTTCACATCTTTTATGCAGTTAAACTAAATTTAGTAACATTTTGGTACACATTCAGTATCTGGTGCTTTAACCTCTCAAATTAAAAAGGATCACAGTGCCGCATCATTTCAAGTACCTCCCATACAAATTGACCGATTTTTAGAAGCTCTTATCATTCCTTTGTAAATACTAGCTACTAGGCTGTAGTAGTATAGATTTGAAAATTCTTTGTAATTCTCTAAAAAACTGGAAAATCTATATAGTTTCACACCCCTTCCGGTACCTCTCATATCCTAATTTCTATATATTTTCATCAGTTGTATCAAAATCGGCCAAATATGACACATGTCGCTATTATGCGTAATTAAGTTCCCGCTGTTTGCCAATAGATGGCGCCAGCTGTAAGTGCTAG